>JAOWBL010060536.1:0-22220 GCA_028564865.1 Zenarchopterus dispar
TATATATATATATATATATATATATATATATATATATATATATATATATATATATATATATATATATATATTAAAGAGATTAAAAATGTGTGTTTTTTTTAATAAGATTTAAATCATTCAGTGGTCTGGGCAGATCTGATACTAAAAGGTAGACTGTTACACAATTTCGTTTTTATGTTTTTGTGAACAGAAGGATAATAAAGGCTTCTTAAAACCTTGAATATCAAGGATTGTCTTTTGTTAACCAATTATCCACATCTGCCGGGGAAAACAAATAAACACTAGTACCAAACACCGTTCCAGTTATTCATTTGCGTGGGTTTATATCGGATAAGTCCTCTAAAGGAGTCACGGCAACCATTGAAAGGACATTTTATATAAATCTACGATCGTCTGTAATCACAATGAGACAAAAACACCTCAAAAGAATCAACATATTAAGACTCGAAGAGAGAAGGTGACCGTGAAAAGTGAAATTCAAAGATTTTCAAAAGTTGATTTCATTTGCTGGACCGACTGTGCCATGATGTTTGTAAAGTCTGCGTTGCCTCAGTTGAATTTTTAGGGAAACTCAACATCAGTGAGAGATCAGGGATTAGGTAACAGGATTAAGGCCAAGAGCAACTGTTTGTTCTTCCAGGCGCTGTAGTTCTATCTTTAGCTCCAAATACTGACACAGTTTAAAAATATCGAGGTGTAAATAGATACTCAGACCCACCACCCTTTGTTTGTCCACACAAACAGCATCAAAAAACCAATAACTGGGTAAAAAATAAAATATTTTTAAAAAAGGAATGAATGAAAAAGATGATGAAACTTGCACCCTTGAGCAGAATCTAGAGCATGTGTCCACCGACCGTCCACTGAAGATTTTTCACATGTTTGCTTTGGTTTGACGGTTACTTTTCTTTTTCCTTCATCTCTCCTTTTCAAGGGTTTCAGTCAATTTACTGCAATTAATTATTTCCAGTTAAATGTTAATACCCGCAAGGAAAAACTTCCTGAAGGCCCACATTTGCTCTGGATTTTTCAGATGTTGTGGACAGGTAGTGTCCACATTTACTTTGAAAATCTGCTTTCTGCAACCGAAAACAATAATATGGATCGCTCGTATAAAAACTGTGATTAAGTACAGTTTTTTTGTTGTGCTGTTTAGCTGCAGCCTGCCTTCGTAAAACCACACGATGGGGACTGACGTCCACGTTGCGGTCCGTCCTACGGTTCACTCACCAGAGACACTTGCAGCAGCCGCACCAGCAGAGGCAACAGGTGTTTGGTCGGGGCTGTCCAGGGGCCTGGGGTGGGGCCTCGATGTGAGCCGCCTGCCTTTTTCTCATCTCCACTCCACTCACACTGCAGGGCTTCATGATGGATGCATGGAGAGGAGATAAAGTTAAATACCATTCAAATTAATCATAATCCATATCAGAAAAAAAAGCTGCATTTTTCATGTTTTATCCAAATGTGGACCAAAAGCTGTGACGCGTGTGCACTGTTGCCAATTTTATGAATACGTCACAATATTTAGCTATTTTTAAAACTAACTCCATGTCGAATACAACTTTTCTTTTTTATTCTAGGTGACTGTTGTGGATGAAATTACAGCAATGATGCTTTCTTACAAAACCACGTGAACAGGGAGAATCCTTTAAGGATTTTGGCTTCGCTGGACTTGTGTCGGAGAAGACGACGAAGCACGAGAGCGAGACAGAGCGGCGATTCCAGACAGAGAGGATTCCCTTCCTCGTTTGGCACCAAGGTTTCTGGCATCGGCCCAGCTCTTTCACTCAGCTTTGACAGAAGCGACGCATCCACTTTAATGGGCTCCGACACAGATGGAGAAACAGGATCTACATGTCCAACACACGGACCATAAATACACATATTCCTGCACATTTACTGTAACCCACTCAGCTCCTTCATTATTCATCATCTACCTGATCTGCTGTCGCCTGCCAACACGCACCATCCATCATCCCCAGGAAGATGGACATTTACGTAACTCATTTTCATAATGGGGCACTTCCTTTTAACAGTTACTGTCATGCAATTTTAAATCGCAACAAAGCATTATGCCACTGCTGTTTTTACAGCGATTTGATGTTTTTTATAGCACGAACCTTACATGTGCAGGATGCAACAAAACACAACCACGTCTCCATTAAGTCAAGACGTGATCATTAACTTCGAGCACAAGAAAGGTTTGACCAATCATTAACATTAATGTATGCATCAGGCTTCCATCCAGCGACTTTTGTTGCACTGAAACACAATGGTGCTTCATCCTTTTTTAGGTGGATGTATGACATTCCTGCTGCATGGTCTAAGGTCTTTCTTTCCACATTCTTCAGAGAAATCTATACCTGATTCTTGAACTTTCAGTGTCAGAGTAACCTGCTAATATCCAGCATCCTTCTCCCCATCGCCTGTCCATCTCTCTGGACGGTCAGGCAGCACCCATCAAAGTTTCCATCAGCTCAGAGAAACGCAGCTTCTCCAGAAATAACACAGACAATGGAAAGTACGGGGAAAGTGCTGTGATTGGGGCTTTTTTATTCAGTAAAGAGCTGCAGAGACCAACTTTGGATCCTGAAATCAAGAACCAGTAGCAAACTGGAATCATAACACATACCCTTTAGTCCATAACTAAAACAGTCAAAACTCTGAATCAAGTCCCCCCAAAAGTGATATTTTATGCCTTATTTTTTAGCCCTCAGTTAATCCCTTTTTGAACAATGGTCGCACCATACAAGTTTCCAGAGTATTCCCATTCACTTCTTCAAAGAAATGGGTCAGGCAGTCCACCTGTTCAGCCACCCTCACCTGCACAGGACGTTTCTAAATCAATCACAACGGTGCCTTCTGCAATGATTCATCCAGAAGCATCCAAGAGCCACTATTCAAAACATCTAAGATTGTGGTAATTACGACAACACCTCCGATCAACACGATATCTATCACAAAGGCAACAACAGTTATTCACCAGCGTTCTTGCTCCACTTCAAACCACTGTGGAGTTCTTTTGGAGATACTAGTCTGGTTGATGCTCTTGACTACTCCATGTTTTGTTTCTCTGCTTTATTTCTCCTGAATCCATTGGTGCTGGCGTCTGGAAATCAAAGTCAAAACCTAACAAGATGCACAAGAAGATGCATCAGTCCTGCCCCGAGCACGCCGTGTGAAAAGTTTAAGGACTAAAACTAATGCCCTGCGTCTGGTTCACCTAACATGATTAAGTGACAGTCAACTCAAGCGATGATGAATCCTCATGTTACTGTAGTCAAACAGGGATCATTTGGAATCTAGGCTCCATCTTTATCACTTCAGATTGAACCTATAATGAGACATTGGGAGTGATGTGCACCACTTCGACCCTCGTCCTGACTCTTAAACTTGGATTTTGTTTTCAATGTAAATGTGATAAAACCAGACTGTTTTCTATGTACGACTCTTAATATATGAAATGGTTGGGGCATTATTAGACTAACGGGCTATCCCTGCTTCAGCTCTGAGGGTTCCTTTACAGCTCTACATCTTACTTTTCTTTGGATTGCCAAAAGTTAGACACAAGAAAACCTCTTAAGAAAAAAATGATGATGCAAAAACGAATCTCATGTTAACACAAACATGCTCAGTGCACACAGGTCTCACCCACTTCTACCATTTAATATTGAAGCGATAACATGTCTTTACTATTAAAGATATGATCAAATATGGTTTGAATCTGTACTCATCATAAATGGTGAATTCTCCAGACATTCAGATTTGGTTTAAAAGTTCAGGTTGGACTGCTCCTTGTGGGTACAGGAGCCTATTTTTTTTTTTAAAGAAGAAAAAAACACCGGCCTTCTCAGACAAAAACAGTGCTTTTAAACTGCTCAACCCACTCAAAATAAAAACTAAGTCACTACTGCTTGAAAGTAACTCACAGATGTACACTCATCTTGAAACTAGGCTTCTTTTCCCACAGTGCAGTCAGTCTGAACCGCAACAAACCACTCAGAAAACAGCAATTGAGCTTCATCCTAAGTGTGTAGCTGAAAAACGCAGTAATCAATTGTTCTACAACTGGTGAAACGAAACTCTTACCTGTAAAGCCATCACTCGAATTGAGTTTCTCATTCAGTACTAAAAAATCCAAATAAAAACAACTTCGCTGCTCTTTTTCATTCACCTCTGCTGTGGATGCACACGTGCGGTTTCCAGTAATGATGATACAACGCAGGTAAGGCTGAAGTGAGCTGCCTGATATGCAAATGCAGTGGTAAGAGGAGCGGAGCAGCCATCAGCTATTCAGCGAGCAGCCACTACCGATGGAAAGCAGCCTGCTAGATGCAAATGACGGAGAGGGTTCAGCTTTGTTCTGAACCAGGAGAGGACAAAATGCAACTGCAGTGCGGAAATACAAATATGGTGACATCAAGTCTATTATGCATTCTCTGGGTTTGCACATTTGATAAACGTAGACTCTAGTATAACATTTTAAAAAAGAAAAAAAAAAGTTGCAAGCTCTATTTGTGCACAGTTTTCAAGTATAATGTATCTGTGTTGTTTTAAATGCGAATTAAATGTTTGTTGCTTTAGAAAGTACAGGGAAAAGGCGTTTTATATATTCTTTGATGCACGTGAAACATCTAGAAAAAAATCTTGACCGCGCAAAAACTTTCTTGCCAGCTTGAGAAAAGTCTTCGCGGGTTTCTTCTGGCAGACAAGAAAGTCTCAAAGCATTTGTTTTTATATTTCTAACAGAAAAAAAACCAGTACATTCATTCAATTCACAAGGTCCCAGGACTCAGTTTGTAAATTACAGAAGAATAATCAGAGGATGTAGTATCACGCCATGTCTGACCTCTCATGTAAAATGGTGATAATCATAAAAAGTGCTTTTGGACTAAAACCCAGGAAGAAGCATCCGTCTCCAGTGGCAAAAAATACAAAGCAAAACAATCTCAATATCATTATAAGTCTGTTCAGTTTCATTTGACATTTCATTCAGGTTGCTTCATTTATCCCCATGTGAACCTAAAACTAAAAATTTTCAAAGCAGTGCAGATGGGGTGATTTAAAACAGATTTCATTGAAGGTAAATCTGGACAATTTGGAAGTGGTAAAAGACAAAATGGAAATATTTTCTGTAAATAGTGTGGACAGGTGAGCAGAAGAGTGAACACAAAGTTCAATGAGCTACATGATGGATATGTGGGAGCTCAGGAAAAGCATGCTGTTATCTCTCCATTTAAGACATCAGGAGTGATAGAAGATGACAACATCTCTGCAGCAACTTCCGGCTATGTTACCCACTTCTACTGACCTCAACTCGCTCCTTTATTTCAGTAACTTACTTATGCAAAAAAAATTTTTTTTTTTCCTATTTCAAAACTGGCTTAGATAACAAAAACTTCATGGCTGTTTAATGAAATTAGTTTCCACCAACCACTTGGGGATTTTCAGATTCAAGCGCTGTTATTAAACTGTCTATTTTGGGATAAACTTGCAGTGCTATTTATAATCAGACAAATCTCCTATGCAGCTAGTCACCAACAGACAGGACATGGGTTTGAAGGCTTTAGAAGAAAAAAAAAAGATTTTTTAAAATTTTTTCTCAAAGAAACTATTTACAGGAGTAGGATTCAACTTTCACACAAAAGATATTTGAGGAACAATCATTCCCATTAACAACTATCAAGAAGGAAAGCACTAAGCTTTCCTTCTTGATAGTTGTTACAAACAGCTCTGCTATAAAGAGCTCTGCTGCAGAAAGATGTTTTTTAAGGATTAGATTATTTTAAGTATAAAGAATCTAAACATTAATAAGCAGCACAAATGTAAAAAGAGTAATAATTTGTGGCAGTGAAAATTACAGTATAGTATAGAGACCCGCTTCACTTTTTCCTGCTTGCTTTGCTGCAGCCTAATGCTACCACTGTTTATTTTATTTTTTACATTAATCTACATTCAGTACCCCATAATAACAAAGGTAAAATAACATTTTAGAAATGTCTTAAAAAGGAAAAACTCAAATATCACAGTGGCATAAGTATTTAGACGCTTTCCAACAACACTTGAAATTCCACTTGGTCACAGCTTGAATGAAGTCCACTTGTGATAAATTCATTTGACTGGACACAAACTTCTCTAGTAAAACGCCTCACAGGTGACAATATCAGTGCAAAAGCCAAATCATGACGTCAAAGGCATAGGTCTGGGGAAAGCTACAAAAAAAAAAAAAAAAAAAAAAAAATCTGATGCAGAAGAGCACAGCAGCCTCTATAATTCTCAAATGGACCAAGTTTAGCATAATCTTGTTTCTACTAAGAGCTGATCAGCCAATAAAACTAAGCAACTGGGGGAGGAGGACCTTGGTAAGGGAGGTGACTAAGAACCTGATGGTGACTTTGACTGGACTTCAGAGGTCCAGTGTGGAACAACTGGACAACCATCACGGCAGCCCTCCATCGATCTAGGCTTTAGGCAGGGAGGCCAGAGAAAAGCTTCTACTCAGCGTAAAACATATAAAAGCTTGCTTGGAGCTTGCCAAAAAAAAAAAAAGACCTGAAAGACTCACAGACTATGAGAAACAAGATTCTCTGCTCTGTGTGGCCTAAAATCCAAATCACGTCTTTGATTGAGTCTTTGATTATTTAGCAAAAGCCTAAAACAAGAAGGCTAACTTTATTCCCTAATACTGTAGCTAAATAAAATGGTTTAAGTTAATGTACAATCCGATTAGTCAATTGTTTCAATAATCAATACATTAATCAATAAGAATTGTCATTAGTTGTAATTCTAGTTGTAACACAACCAGGACCCCCCTTTTTAAGTAAAATCTATGTACAACAGTTTTTGAACCAGGCTGTTTATAGGTTTACTTCTGCTGCAAAGTCAGATTTTTTAACATGGCGGTTCATCAAGATTGACTCGCTTCCGAAGCCGTCCCCTACTGGTCAGCCGAGGAACTGCAACTTCCCTCATTTCACTAGCTACAGCACCGAAGTGGGAATGTTGGTGCTTGCTCTAAACTCATTTAAACCATCTTCATTTAAGTTCTTTAACATCGCCATGAACTTGTATTCCAACAAAAAAACTGAACGCCTACTCAGGATCGCTCTAATAACAGTAATACTAGACAGTTGTGAAAACTTACCATGAATTAGTGAGTTCCTAAACACAGGTCAGACAGAGGAGTCATGGCGTGAGGTAATAGGTTGCTAGATGATAGCAAGCTGGTTGACAAAGTGAGTGACTGGTGGACTGTCTGAGTGTCTGTTTGGCTGACACACTGGCTGTTTGGCTTGCTGGAGCTGCAGGACAAGGCGAAGAAGCTCTTTTCACCACAGGGAAGAGAGGTTACTGGTGTCACCATCCCTGACCGACTGGCACAGAAAGGGACACGAGCTGAAGTGAGATGCAATTACTGTCCGCCCCTATTTCCTTATTTCAAGTTCTCCTTCGGTTTCTCTCACCGTCGCCTCCTAGGCTTCCTCAGATCTCAGTAAAAGGATCATTTATGAACATGTGAGTAAAAGTTTGGGGGAGCACTGAATGTACAGCATCTGAAAGACACAAAGGACAAAAAAAAAAAAAAGTTTTATAATCTGAAATACTGCAAAATTAATTTAAAAACTAAATAACATGCAGACTTGCGTAACAGTGACACAGAACTTTGCCTTAGATAAATCTGTTGCAAGAACAGCACCTGCATTTTAAAACAATTTGAATCCACAGCCGCAAAGGGAGCAACATTCGCTGTTCTGGTGTGGCAACAGTCTCACAGGAGATTCTCAGATCTCCCTCTCCAACATCTCTTCCTTCATCTCTTTCAGATGGACACTGAGATGTTTGCATGCCATCCTAGAAATATATTCTTTTCTTTTGAGCCATAAATCTGCCCCAAGACCTCAACTCAGTGGAATATGTCCAAATCACTCCCCATGGTAGGTATTTCGTAGCGATCCAGAGTAAATTGTCCAACCACTTCAAATGGTCCTTGCAATGTGGAAGAGTAGAAGTTCTACTTTGAGCACCTTTTCAGATAAGTGAGCTGCTCACTGCTAATGGCCATAGGTGAAGGTTGCCATGTTGATCACTTGATAAATCAGCAAATGGGTTTGACTTCACCATGACAGGTTTTTACGGTGCCTGAAATGATCCACTCTGTCTAAATCCCATTTCATTTTAACCCTACAAAAAACAAACAAAACAAACAAACAAACAAACAAACAAAAACAAGTCTCTGAGATACCTGAACCTGTTCAAACGACACAAGAACTCATCCTCAACCCAGAGCGGGTAACCAAGCCCCTCTACTGCTGAGGATCATGGGCCTGTACTTAGAGGTGCTAATTCTCATCCCATCTGCTTCACAGTCTACCGCAAACCACCTCGGTGACAGCTGGAAGTCTACCTCCACAACCACATCATCTGGAAAATGCACATGAAGCCCTTGGACAACTGAACTGGAAACCATCCACATCTGGCTAAAATTTGCTTGAGTTACATCATTAATGTCGCAGGTGGCTTTTGAATTTTAATATTTAAAGTTTAGGTCCAATACCTTCAACTTTTTTCCTTTGTTTAAACAAAATAATTAACGTCCAGTGAAGGTCCATAAAAAATTAATGATTAATCGATCATTGATTGTTAATTTTCCTGACGACTGACATTTTTTATTTCTAAAAATGAATATCTCTGATGCACAGCAGTAACTTCACACTATCCATCCTGGCTCTCTAGCACTAAATAAGGTCCAGTACCATTTTTTCCTCTTTGATACTACTTTTGATTCTTGGGTTTTGGGTATCAACAGGTATTGAGAACCAATCAGATACCAGTGTTGTATTTTAAAAGTTTTTTTTTTCTTTTTTAAAATACTTGCACTATGATTCCAAATGTTAAATTAGGCAGGGAAATCCGACATTTTCAATCAGGGTCATTCATAATAATTTATGTAATACTGGCCGGTACTGCTCCTGAATTCAAGTTTTTTTTTTTTTTTGAGGACTTTCTCTTATTTTTCGAAAAGTAAACTCGGCAATTTGTTCCTGACTTTCATTTGTCTTTGCCTAAATAAACTCCTCATGAGCTTTCAGCTTATGGATACTTAAAAGCTTAATAAGATTGTTTTTTTTATATTTTGCAATATTTGTTCACCCCTGGAAACCACAACCTTGCATAACCAGCATGTTGTGAGCAACTCCAAGTTGCCAAAGTAACAACCCACATGCTGCAGCTTCTCTACCTGCTAGCTAAAAACAGGAAGTTCCAAAGCAGTGTTGTGTAACTTCCTGTTGAGGCGTTATTTCTACTGTCACGTGCAGTCACGTGACGCGTCCGTTAGTTCCGTCTTTCACAGGAGAACTTCCCTAAACGCTGATGTAGTCGCAAAACTCTCCTTCCGGAGGCTTACACAGCAGCGCTCCGATAACGCTCGACCATGGATGTTATTTACCTTCATAAATCAAATTTCTTTCTTCTTTCTACACAATTAAGTCGCATTCTTTGAAACAGTTTCCCCCCACGTACGATTTCACTCGGTTACGTTGAAAATGATCCCACTCAATACTAGACATACAAGGACGTCTTTTATTTTATTTTATTTTTGGGGTGATTTATGGTTGGCCCACCATACCCCTTATTTAGCCCGACAAAAAGTATTGGTCAGTATTGGTCTGCGTCAATGGCTGTCTCGATTTAGACGTTAATTGTTTGTCTAAAGAAAGACGACTTTCCATCTCTCACTTTTCAACCAAAACAAAACGTGGTTTAGACGACTTAAATAGTTGTCTTTTAAACGCTTTTTTCAATATAATATTGTTGGGTGTGAGCCAGCTTTTGTCAGAAGCAATGCACAACTGAGTGCAATAACGACTTACGTCAACATCATTTGAAGTGAATCGACGGCAACGCTGAGAAAACTTCCGATGTATGAGGAGTTATTTGCCTCTTAGTAGTTGAAATATATCAACTTATGTAGTCGATATTTTAGTTTATGGATTTAGTGTGCTAGCATCCACTACTAATTAGCACAGCTGTTAGTGCTTTCAGTTGTTTATTTGTGTAGGGCTACACGTGTAGTTGGAAAAGACGGAACAAGTTCCTCTCCCATGGCAACAAGTTGCCATTAGCAATGGTGACGTTGTTAGCATTAGCTCTAAGCTAACACCATATTTGCTTCCGCTGAACACTAGAGAGCATAATCCCTATTTTATATGGATAGACAGAGGGCATAAAACAAAGAAAACAGGTAGTAGAGCAACAAGAATTTGAATTCTTTTTATAAAAATTATGTGGTATCAAATGGTGCATAAATGTGGATAATTGCAGATCCCAATACTTTTACTTGTGACAGAAAGTATGATTAAGAATGCAATTGTACGATGTTGTCTTTAAAAACCTCAGATTCTTCTTTAACAGCTTATATGAAAACTAACGCTGATCTACCTGTGAATAGTGATTTGGTGAAAAGAGGACTTCCTATGGCAACTAAGAAAAATAAGCCTATCATTACATTTAATTTAACATAATCAACTTTTGCTGAGTCTTTAGTTAGTTTCTAATGATTTATCTAAAGCACCAACACATATATTTAATTTAGTCTTTGGGGAAAAAAAAGCCTTAAGGCAGGAGAGCCTCCATAGTTGCAGCAAGTTTTAATGTGGGAATTACTGTTTTAACAACATGCTTACACAAAACAGCAGCTTAGAGGCGTTTATATGTTGACCCCAACACTGAGGACATATTGAGTTAATAACTATCACCATTCTGTTAAAATTTAAATTCACAAATTAAAGACAAGGAAGTAGAAGGCTTAGATAATGTCTGGATTAATCAATTAATAATGCAAATTATGTCCTTTTTCCTTCCACCAATTCATAGCTGAGTTTTAATTCAGTTATGTCACGACAAACAGGATGTGGACAGCTGAAAGTTCACGTGTCTACTGTGCTACGCAAAATGACCCAACATGCCATTGGAGTACAACTGCTGTGAAAATCAGCTCCTTAGTCCGAAGCATCAACATCTCCTCATGGTCGTTTAAACTGGGCTGATAATAAAAGTTTTCCCTATATTTTATGAGTCTGTGAAAAATGATTTTGCATGGCCTCGTGCAAAGATAAGGTCTTTGCATGGCACTTATGAGATTTTCTGATACCTTTTCCCAGGAGGAAGACAGCCACAAAATAACTTCGGTAACATGCTTATTTAAACAAGACGAGAATTGTGCGTGAAGAGAAGTGTTTCAAACATTGAGCATGAATAGCTAATAGAGGAAGAAGGCACTATCTTTCTGATTCCTGTCTGTGTTACGTCTGGATTCTAGCTTTAAAGCAAGTTATAGTTCATTAAGAATATTTGCTTCAATGAGTGCAAACTTAAAATATTTGAGTGTTGATGGCCACACAGACATCCGGTTATTTGTCAGCTATTAAAAACTGTTTTGGCTGATCAGGAATGTTACCTAAACTAAAACATTGTAGACACTTTCGACAAATCAACTATGTCATAAAACTGACAAACCACAACGTCTCTGGGAGCTTCAGCTGTGTCACCTGAAGAAGACATATTATGAGCTTTGTTTCAAAATTTGAAACAATTACCTATCTACGGTCTTAATGAAATATCTGTGACATGCTCTAGTCAAAATACTACAGTGGTAAAGTACAAAAGCCGCCCCTTTTCAACCACAGCAGCTGGTTGTAGTGGGTGGAGTCAAACACTTGAGTCAACGCTAAAACCCTCCTCCAGAGGGTCTGCCTCTTTTGGGATCAGAGATACTACAAATGATATGAAGTTGGGGATGTGGGTAATTCCACTCTGATCAGGGTCTGTGATGTCACAGAACTTTGCAAATCTGAATGGATCACTAAACAACTTGTTTTCAGACCTAGACAAGCATGATAAAGACATTAAATTAGTGTTACCTCAAAGTTTTTGAGCTGTAGTAGACTTCAAACACCCAAATAAAAGATTTGAAGCACAGAAAGAGTTCTTTTTCTTTTCATAATACGTCCGCTTTAAACGAGACCCAATATTTAAAAAAAACTGACACAATTTTCGGTCATCTTTTTTAAAATATTTATGACATGCTTTGGCCAAAATAACAGGGAGAAATAGTACAACAGCTCTCTATTTAATCATGTCTTTGCAGCCACTTTTATGGGGCAGAGTCAGTTTCTGGATTAAGATCTACACCTCCCCTTCATAGTGCTACCCACTTTGATATCCTATGTTTTTCTTTTTTTGGATGGAGAAACTAAATAATTGTCCTAGGATCTGGGGTTTGTGATGTCAAAGTTCCAAAAAATATATAAACAGCCCAGGGAATTAAAAAAAAAATCAGTTTTAGGTGTCCTAAAGCACCGCAACAATGTTAAGGTAGCTTTGATTTCACAGCCACTTCACACATTCGACTAAATTTATATTCTGTGAAGCACTGAAAAAAATATTTTATCAATACATTTCACTCCTTTTATGTGCATGCCCTCAAGCAAAATATTCCATAACTTCTCAAATATTTTGTTAAGACAGTTGGCACTCCGTTGAGCATCTGTGACTGAAGAGTACAAGTTCACGAGTTTCATCTGCAAGTCTCCCAGGATGTAGTTGCAACATAACCCGTGTCCCTGTGACTCAACACACCCATGATAAACTGCAGTGTGGGTGTTCCTTCAGCTGTGCGCTGCATGATCCTTTTTTTCTGTGCATGACATTAGAGGAACAACAGTGCTAAATAGAGGCAACATGCTTCAAAGGGTCAGGGCAGGACAGGGTAGTTTTACGGATGAATCTGTTGCATCTGCCCTAAAGGCCTCTCTGCATATATGTTTAGATAACATGCACACAAGCCCACTGGACCCTGCTCTCACCCTCCGTGCACTGGCCCTGCTGGCTAGCGGCTCGTCGGGGGTGTTTCGCATGGTGTCTCTAACGGATCCATCTGAGCCCAGTCTCTGCAGGTCCGATCAGTATCGAGAGGGGGATTGGTGGGGGGGTCTCCTCCCAGCAGACACCAGCGAGTCTCAACGCAGCCGACGGAGAGCACCGTGCAGCGGTAACTGTCGCACTGAGATGTTGCCACAAGTCAAACACCATCCACTTCCTTCTTGCTAGCTTTAGCCAGCAGCCCGAAAGCCGCTGTCAGTGGCGGCGAGAGGAGGAAGAGGAGGAGGAGGAGGAGGAGGAGGAGGCTGCAGCTGAGCGGTAGCCTGGCAGCAGCTAGCGCCGTGCTAGCCTCGGCTAGCCCCTGCCCGCGTTGAGCCTTAGCGGCGAAATAACTGGGATCTTACCCTTTTATGTCGGCACTGTCAGCGCCCTAGAGTGACAGGTGTGAAAACGCGATGTTCCGACGCGCGTTTGGCGACATCATTAACGGGAATCCAGCGGTGCAACGTCCATCGCCGCTGTTTTTTTCTGCCATCCGCCCCGCTTCAGCACCGATCTCTCCGCCGAGCCCCTGGATGCACTGCGCAGGCGCGCTGCCGCCGCTGCTCCGTGGCCGCAGTGGCTGAGAAGATGCGCTGCTGAGGCTCCACGCGCAGTGGGGGTGACACGCACAGTGGGGTGACAGGTGGAGGACCACCTTATCTTTGCTCAGCAACCTCTGCCCTCACTCATACAACATGGCTTTAAAACGGCGTTGGCCCTGGCGAAACCCAAATGTGTTGAAAGTTGTCAGTCTGTATTAAAATTAGAAGGCCTCAGGTGATGAAACTTTATTATAAAATAAAAATAGCTTCTGTAAACAGACTTACACGTAAAACTTCTGGTGTACATGTAAAAACGAAGATGAATCCAACTGTGATTCAAGTGAGTGGGACTCAAAAAATTGTATATTCATTTTTTAATTTATTTATATTGTAATAATATTGGTACTTAATGATGCATTCATTTTCCTGAAGTGATGATACAATGCAGTCTGTTGGCTTTTTATGATTTTTAAAAAAATTTGTTCTATAAGTTCAACTGTATAAAAAAGATGTACAAATTAAATGTTTTGACTGCAGTATGATTGGATTATAATTATATATAATTGGATTATAATTGGATCTTTATTTGTCTTTATTTAACTGAACCTGGTCTGTAAAGTGTCTTCTTTTGGGGAAGCCAAAGGGTTGATTTAGGGCCTGTTACTGTTTCTCTGCACATGCTGCCCTTGAGGTGAATTCTTAAAATCCACAATCTGTCCTTGTACTGTTTTGCAGATGATATTCAAATGTATTTGCATTTTAAATCTAGAGGTTCTGATTCCCAGCAGCCCTCTGTGAACTGCCTTGGTGAGTCTTTCTATATCTCAATAAAAATAAGACAGAGAATGTAGTGGAAGGCTGTATTGCCACTCTTCATTTAATCTAAACTGTCTCAGCTCGGTTGTTAACTGGGAAAAGAAAACTTGAGAATATTGGCCCAGTTCTGGCTTTACACCACTGGCTTCCTGTCCTTTTTAGAATAAGAGCACTTAGACCATCCAATCAGATTTTCCCTGAAGTTCCCAGATCCAGATTTACATATAGAGGTGGCAGAGCTTTCTCTGTAGATGGGTCCATTTTCCAGAACAACTTAACATTAAATACAAGCACTGCTCAGACTGTTGCAGCATTTAAAGCTCTGCTCAAAACCCGTTTCTACTGTGACTTTCAGTTCGATTTCAGCTTAGACATCTTTGCATTTGTGCTATTTTTAGTTGTGTTTTTTTTTTTGCTCTGTTTGTCTTGATGCTGCATTAGTTATACTGTTTTTAAATCCGTGAAACAAATTGGCTGTTTTTAAAAATGTGCTACTTAAATAAATTTGACCTTGGACTTTGTGATGGCTTTTCTACCTTACAAATAACCTGATGGATCAGAACCCACATCTAGAAAGATCTAGGGTCTGAAAACAATCCATATTGTCTCCCCATCCAAGAGGTGGTACCGGCGGTTGCTTATCCAACTGCCTTTCCATGCAGTTGGTTAGCTCTACGACCAATCAGAGCGACAATCAAGGTGACGTATTCAGAGTGATGGAAACAAGTCAAGGGAAGAGTATGTTGTGTAGAAGAGTAAGTTAAACTTTTACTGTAGCCTGTCGGCAAAACAGAAAATACATCTGCCCAGAGACTCGCTCTACAAGGATGGACTGATTTGATTGGCTCCAAATTACTTTCGGGAATAGTTAATGAGCTCCAACGGATGGTAGCCAGACATACCTGCAAAGCAAAATTTAATTTTGCTTTGCAGGAAAGCTTAAATAAAAAGGACACAAAACTTCTTATTTATTTATTTATTTAATTGCCTTTTGACATTATTTAGCTTCTCTCCTGAAAGGCTTTTAAAATTACATCTGACTGGTGGAGGTGTGGGGGTTCAGGCTTATAAACTGTTTCTGGCCCATTCATGTCAAGTATAAATCACCGACTGACTCAATTTCCTGTTGATCCTCAGGATATTTTGCAATCCAAACTTTCACCACCTGGAAATGCTTAATTCATATGAATGAAGATGTGAATGGTTGTGAAACCACCTGGGGAGGAGAGTCAAGGCTGCACTATAAGAGGAACTTTTTGTGTTTAATGTTGCTTTGTGTCTCTTCACACACAGCGGAGGACTTCTTTCACCCTCATATTGAGCCATCTTGCTTCTCTGAGCAGCCAGATGATTGCATGGCCAGAGATCGTCCTTCCCTCCCCGAGACGAAGGTGGACCGTTGAATCTTGACCTGTCAGCTGGCTCTCTCCTGTTGTACCTCGTGTTTCTGGAGAAACAGCAGCAGCGTGACTTATGCTGTGTGAGCTGTGCTTTAAACAGAAAATCATTTTGTTTTGAAGTCAGACCTGTTGAGTAGGATGGAAATTTTCTGAACTCTGCGAACACATACGATTGCATGTGAGACACAGAGAAGATTTCTGCTTTCATTTACCCATCCAACCATCAGGGATGCACATAATCAGTGTCTGGCATCATTACATTGTTCTGTATCACCTATTCAGTCATTTTTTTCAGGGATGAATCCCTTTTTGCATGTGAATCAATGTCTCTATTACTTTTAAATTAAATGTGCCACTCAATGTGCGTCTTAGTTGTAGGAAGAGAATCCAATCAGACTCTGGATAGTTGGGATAAAAAGATCTATCTTTCCAGCTGTTAACACAAGGGGGCATCAAAACTCTGTGATTCCTCCCACCTCTCCGTGTCTCTCCATCCTCTGTCACTGACTTACCCTGATGCAGCAGCATGCCCACTTATCACAGCTCTGTGATGAAAAACGACAAAATCATCATTGGAGCTGCAGGGAAGATTAGAGGCCCATAGCTGACAAAAAGGATTTTCATTCCCAAAATGACATAGGTGCTCAGACAAGAAGTGGTTCTTATGCAAGAAATTGTGTTTCAGTGACTGATTCTAGTGTATTGGTTCATCTACATGCATCTGAGGCGTCTTGTACTTAAATACATGAGGAAGTGGGAGCTGTCGGGTGGATTATGAAAAGGTCGTAAAAGTCAGGCCAAGAAAGAGTTTGTGCATGTTTCTTGACAGAAGCAGCTCATTAGGTGAACACAAAGTGGTCTGAATCATTTCTTGCTTTCTGCACCTTTAGCGGATGATATCCCTGACTTGCATATGAAAAGGTCAAGATCTGCAGAAGGACTATTCTGCAGCTTTCAAACATACAACAGAAAATTAACTGTCATAGAAGAAGATCTGAAGGACCTACAAGTGTGGGCTTTTTAAAGCTGAGCGCATCAGTATGAAAATGTGCAAGTCGTGCTTTTGTCTCAATTCCTTTTAAATTAATGCCACTAATATATCTTGTTCGTTGGGTAAATGTGCAACAGACTGGGCAAAATGAGAGTGCAAGTATCCATGTGTTTGTGAGGAAATCCTTCCAAGTACAGATGCACACAAGGGAAATTAAGGAGTCTGGAGAGATTTGGAGACATCTTGTTCCCAACCACCTTTTTCCTACATCACAGTTACATGGAGGACTGTGTGCAATCAGAGCAGAAACTTAGAAAGGATAACCAAAATTGTGCAGCAGCTCTGGAGAGGTGAGCACAGAGCCTTAGGTTCTCATATAAACCTGTACTTTCAACAACAAATTCAGTTATATTTCAAGCATTTAAATGTGTACCAGCATTCATTTATTAAAGCAATCATCAAGCCTGGCCATGTTTTGGTCAACACTCAGTTATGTCATTGAAGATTTGGGTTAATTTTGACGATGGGAATGACTTTAGATTCTAGTTGAATCAGTGTTGATTTACTGGCATTTGCACTGAAATGGCATTTTATCAACACCAATCATGATTTAACTGTTGTGTCAGTATTGTGCATCAGTATAACTGTCACATTTCTCTTTTAACTTTAGGATTTTATGGGTAATTTTCATTCCTCCTTCGGGTGTTTTGATGCTGTATTGGATCCCAAAGCCCATTTAGCCCTCAACACCAGATACAGCAGAACAACCTTAATGCTCCATCCCTCCAGATGATCCAGTCCAGAACAGGTCTGAACAAGTGATATTCAACATGGTCAGACAATCGATGGCAAAAAGTCAGTAACAATACCTGAAAAATCTGCGCATACTTGGAATTCATTACAGAAGCTTATCAGAAAGTATTTTGTGGTTAAAAGGTGGCTAAAAGGTGGAGGTACAGTTTTGAATAGCAAGAAAGATCAGACTGAAATTCTTCAAATCAGAGAAGAAATGGCTTAATTAAAAAATAAAATCTTTTTTGTGGGTTTAAAGCAATTCTGCATTGGCTTAACTTTATAGAGCTGGGAAGTAATCAGTATTTTACATCAGAGATGTTGCCAGGCAATTTTACTGAGGTTTCGTAGCACAAACCATCTGAATGTAATTAAAGATGCAGAATGTCAGTGTGAAACAGTAATTACAGAACCGATGGAGCGAGCGGAGTGGTGGTGAGAGTAAAATTTAAAACTCATGCAAACTAAATCTATAAACGCTAATTTATAAAATAAATCTAATTAACTGAAGCACTTCACAGTGAAGTTCTTACTTAGCTGGATGAAAATGGAGACAAGTCCCTTTTTTTAGTCTGAGCATGTAGTTTGGAGGTCCCCTGGAAGCTCCAGAGTGCTTCTGCATCTGCATAATCTGCAAGAAACAATTCAGGACATTTGGATTCTTCATATTGTAGTTTTTTGTTTGTTTGTTTGTTTTCAGGTAAGGATGCAGTTTAATGGTTCAATGTTATTCTAGTTATGTTTTTAGCTGCCTTACAGTTGGAGTAAAGTTTTGAAGCCCTTTTCAAGTTGTATTTAACGTTACATAAACTCAAGAACACATTATTGTATTCAGAAAGGGCAAAAAAACCCCCCAAAATATTCATTTGATATCATTGTTTATATCAACAGAACCAACTTTAAGATGATGCATCAAGAATTAAATTATACAGTTAAATAAGGGTTGTGGCTGGTTATATCCTGAGTCAAGTTACCCTCTTGTCAGTGGGTCACTATTATCACTGGTCTGGCCAACTAAAATAAAATATTAAAAAGCTTTTCCAGAGCCCACCATCCAGTGACTCAGTTTCTGCTTGCACCAGTGAACCGCTAGATGTTTCAGGTTGTGTGATTTCACAGCTGACTGAGTAGCTGCAGCTCACTATTTGCCATTATTTTGGCTGTGTTCACACTTCCCTTTAATAAATCAAGAATAATAGGAATCCTCTGGAATTTTCAGGAAAAAAAATAGAGAAAAATTAAATTAGGATAAGAATCTTTTGTATTTTGGAATATATCACAAAAATAGGGTACTATAAGACTGTGCAGAAGAGAGATAAGACTATGGAAATATTACAAAAAAAAAAGGGATCTAT
This sequence comes from Zenarchopterus dispar, assembly GCA_028564865.1. Classification (NCBI taxonomy): domain Eukaryota; kingdom Metazoa; phylum Chordata; class Actinopteri; order Beloniformes; family Zenarchopteridae; genus Zenarchopterus; species Zenarchopterus dispar. Next base: position 18,821 of record JAOWBL010060536.1, read on the forward strand.
AGTATTCATACGACAATGTATAAAGGTTGAAATCTTTATAGAAGATGAAATCTTTTGTTTTAGATTTTAAGTCAATAGTTTATTAAAAAATGGAAAAGAAATAACCTATAATGCTTTATCATCACTTCTACAGTGCAAAAATCTGAAACGCTCCTATAAAGCAACCAAAATCTTTCACTAGACTGCTACATATGCTGAATTTTTTAAGGATTACTCTCACATTTTTAGGTCTTAATTTGTCCATCAGTAACCAGAATTTCACCAGATGTTTTTTTTTTTTAACTGTGATCTCCTAGGCAACACCAGTGCTGCTATACAAACTGGGTCTAAGCCCTAGATTTTTATGACATCTGGCTACACCTCTGTTTTACACTCATTAAAGATCTAGCCAAACCTCTGATGAAATACATAACCTATAAACTAAATTATCGGTTTACCCAGCAGACATCACCCTTTTAGGTTAATTCTACACTTCAATAAATCTTATGGCTAAGAGGGATTTATTTTTTAAGTTTGTTACTGTATACGAGATTCCCTTTTTATTTTACATTCTGGTGCATTTAGAGGTCTCAACATGTGAAATGACAACACAGCTGGATCTAAACTAGTTCCATCTCAGTCCAAGTGGTGAACCAGACTAATCTTGTTATTCTTAGACACATGCTGAAAGCAAAGTAAACGAAATTTTTTTAAAAATTACCCACAGAGATCATACCATCTCCACTCAGAAACGTGTCTGTAGTCATCTTCCATTCTGTGGTCATTGCATTTGTGCGATTTGTGATCGCTCTGAGCTCAGGCAGCCTGCAGGATCCCCAGACCTGCAGGAGTTCATTTGCTGACTGGTGTTAGTGTAATTGTGTGTGAGAGAGTCACCGAGATACAGAGACTGAGAAAAGGAAAGGGGGTGATGTATATACAGTGAAGGGCACAGTGGGCTGCAAGAGCTTGCAGTCATTCTTACAATGCCTGCAGGGTTGTGTACACGTTCCACTGTAACTATGAGGGCTGAATACAGATGCATAGAGGCTTCATGGGTTTGGGTACATAAACAACTCAGAGCAGTAGTGAATGAGTGATTCACCAAGCCCCCCCTTACTAACCATGTAAGAGTGTTGCAAGGCTTTACTGCCATCGTTTCCTTCCACTGCATTTCATAGAGGTGTCAGCTTGTTCCAAATTTATGGCAAACACTCACCCAAAAAAAGGCTTCTGATCAGTAATGCACTCAGTGTTCACTGCAGCGCCAATCCTCAGTAATGGATTTGAAGCCTTCCAAGAGTGTGAATTTGTTCTATGCCATGGAAACTGTGGATAATGAGGTTTAATAATAAATCTGCCCATAGCTGTAAAGCAGTTTTAATGGAAGTTTCCCTATGAACTCCTCCTTGAAACTGCATTAACTACTGGATATTTTTTCCTTTTTGCTCCCTTTTTGTTTATCTGTGCAGAAACAGCTATTTTCTGATGTTTCAGTAGCCCAGTGTCTTACTGATTCAATGAGTAGATAAATGAATTAAATTATATTTGTGATCACTTTTCATACAACAAAGTGTTTTACAGATTCAAAAAAAAAAAAAAAAACCACAGAAGAAAACCTTCCCTACTTCTTCCACCTAAACAGATGCAATTTAAATGTATTAATAGATCTCTCACCCACACCATTCTTACCAATAATTTAAACCAATGGAGCAGAAATAGATCATTATCAGCAGCATTAGTCGATGAGAAAACACTGAAGATTATCAATTAAAAAGACATAAAACATAATTATGCAATTACATAAACAGGTATATGCTAAATGCACAGTATTAAATCAAATATATTAGTAAAAAAAGAATTGAACAAAAAGTTAAACCAACTTAATTTCTAAAGTACTTAAAATAGCAACCACTTACTAAAGTGTTGAACATAGGAACAAACACAGGTTTTAGAATATTGAAAATATTTTAAAAAATAAAATTTAAATCACTCAGTCACTCACTCACTCACTCGCTCACTCTTTTGTTCCCTGTCATAAATGCTTCCCCTCATGCTTCTGCTAGGTTTGCACTTCTAGTTTCTCATAAACATCATGCTGATTGTCCCTTCAGGACAAATTGCACTAAAATTTGGAGAGACATAACCTTTTCCTTTAGCGTCAACATCAGGAAATCATCAGACGCTAACATGCTAAAGTAAGATGCTGCACGTGGAGACGTTTTCTGATGACCATAAACTTTCTTCTTCCTCAAGTTTAACATTTACTACATTATGCCTTCACTAAACTACTGAACTTAAACTGTAATGTGACTCATGTTGGCATGGTTACCAGTGGTGTAGCGCAGGGTGTATGCAGGTATATGGGGTACGCCCACTATTGGGTATACTCTCAGTCCTCTTTGATGTGTATTATTCAGCGGTGTTTGCAAGCTAAAATGCCAAATTTTCTTTCATAGGATGGTGAGGGCATGTCCCACCTTGGACTGCCTCTAATTAGCTAATAGTCGTTGTCTTCCTTGATTAGATTTATTAGGTTTAGGCATGACGACTGATGAGCCAATCAGGGGCAGAGTATGACCTCAGCATGACCTCAGAGGCAGAGGTCATGCCTGGGAGAACAAATATTACCTATCCTTAATATCCTTAATTTCCTTTAAATTATTATTAAATTATTTACCTTTAGCACATGTATTGAACAGGTTAGATTCAGCAAACTATTCAAACAAAAAAAATATTTTTCATAATAGGAAACATCTTTGCAAATCTAAATCAGCTGGCACTACTGTTAACATTAGCGCCCTACTGCTATCTGTCCACCACTCCCGATGCTGACAGTGATGGAGGTGCTGCCTCTTCGCCCACAGCCAAAGACGCCAGTATATCAGGTAAAGGTGTCAATACGTTGGTTGCCCCCCTGTTTTTAATTTCTGGACCTTATAAATTATGTTAATAACGTGTCTGGATTAGGCTCAAGAGTCCAGGCTGTAAAGGAAATCCAGACACTGATGGAGCTCTGCTGCACGACGCCGACCCAACACATCAGTACCGACTGTGAGTCAGCCTGAGGTTCTGGTTGCAGTCACGAGTTGTTATGAAATAGTGTTGGTGGTCGACATCGTTGTTTTTTGTGTTTCTGTTGCACTGCTTCATCTCAGGTATGAGAGGGGGAGGGGGATCACGTCCAACAAAACCACACAATAATCATACACTTGTTTACACACACCACATCCATTACTTTGGTCTTCTTAGTCTTTTTTTTTCTTTTTTTTATTGTTTGTGATTTTAATCCCCACTGACAGAACCAGTCTCAGATCTCAATAAAGACAGATAGATAGATAAACAGATAGATAGATAGATAGATAGATAGATAGATAGATAGATAGATAGATAGACAGACAGACAGACAGACAGACAGACA
>JAOWBL010060567.1:0-13191 GCA_028564865.1 Zenarchopterus dispar
CACTACTGAACATAAACTTTATCTGCAAAGATGTTCCTTCCAGAAATACCGGCATGGTCATACACTGGCCAACGAATTGCCTTCAAATTCTGGACCCGATAACTTAAGGTTCAAGAACCAGAAATGATGGGTTTACAAAAACATCTTCAGCAAAGCAGCAGCTTCCTTTAATGACATGAAGATCACAGCGGTGCAGGTGGTGAAGATGAGACTACACACAGACAGAAAATAAGACGTTAAGTGACTTCCTCACCTCAAGCAGCAATTTGGCCTTTCTGAACGAAACAAATCTCAATAACTGGCACGGAGACTTCTTTTTTTAATTTTTGAAATCAGTGTGTAGTCTTTATGCAGAGTTAAACTAATGGATGTTTGTTCAGTTACATTACAGCTCTCAAAGACGTACCGCTCTGCTCATTTTTGTGTCTTTCTTCCTCGAGTTTTTATCTGTTAAAACTGGAACGTCTGAAACATTTTTTTCCACAATGCTTTCTGTCTGGGTGATTTCTACTGTAATTTCTGGCACTTTAACATTTTTTTAAAAAGTAATAATGACAAGAAGTTATTTACATGTGGATGCAGTAGAGCTTGGCGATAGGGGAAAAAAAATTATCACGATTTTGTTTCCTATATTGGTAGATATCACGATATTTTTTTCCTGATTAAAAACACAGGTGTTAACATATCATTTATTAGGACTGAATAAAGTTGTCATAATAACTTTAAATGTCATTGAAACATCACAGACATAGACTACAAGCCTTTGCTATAGAAAAAGGTTAACATAAATCAAGTTTTAAATGTCTTTTAAGCAATTGTTCTATGTTTTGAGTTTTGAATGTTTATCGTACGGAGCAACTGAAGCAAAGGATGACACTACGGACTGCTGATTTAATACATCACGGCTAACACAAGCACTGACAGCAGCAGCAGATGCAGGTGTTGTGACAGCGTTTCCATTACACAGATCTGCGCAAAACCAAAATATCTGGGGCGGGGCGGGGGGGGATCATCCACTTTATCACAAAAGTGTAATAGAAGCCTGTTTTTGTGCATCTGCGTCAGCGCTGGATGTGATGAAGTCCTCAATGAAGTGGTCACGTAACACATGCTAAACATGGCAGGGGTACACCTGGACAGGTCGCCAGTCCATCACACGGCCACATATACAGACCAACAACCACGCACACCCACATCTACGGCCAATTTAGAGTTCTCAATCAACCCAATATTCATGTTTTTGGACTGTGGGAGGAAACCGGAGTACCCGGAGAAAACCCACACAGGCCCGGGGAGAACATGCAAACTCCACACAGAAAGACTCCTGCCAGGCCGGGAGTGGAACCAGGAACCTTCTTGGTGTGAGGTGCTAACCACTAAGCCACCGTGCTGCCGAGGAAGCAGCAAACTGAGCGTTCCTGAGATCTGATAATTACCAGAAAAACACCTCAAATGCAGATGAGTTGAAGAGGGGAGATCAAGGATGGACAGAAAGAGAAAACAGAGGAGAAACAGTTGGCTCTGACCCTCTTTTTCTCCTCATCCATCACGGGGAGTCAGAGATCTCTGGGAGGTGGGATGGATGAACCTGCATCAGTGATAAGACACAGGAGAAGAACTGTGTTTTTTGAGAGGCGGCTGCTGGAGCAGGTTCTGGACTCCAGCATCTCTGTTCGGATTTCAGATGACACGGGCGGCCTCGAGACTTGAGACAGACTGACAGATGGGGTCCAGGAGTTCGTTCACAACACGAAGCTTGCTGCAGACGGAAAAGCTGCTGGAAAGCACTGACCTGCACAACCTCGGTGACCAGCGCTCCGGCCCCGGTGGAGTACACAGGAAACAGGAAGACGGGTAACAGGAAGAGGAAGGCCAGCGCCGCCACGCAAAGCATGAAGTTGTGCCACACACCTGGAGACAAAAAACAGAAAACACTAACTCTCACATGCTTTAGTTTAATGTGACTTTTGAAAATGTGTATTCACCATATCATGAAAAGCAGCTCTTCATTGGTTATACATTTTTATTTTTAAAAAAATCCATTATCTTTGAGTGCTGAGTCATGTCGTATTAAAAAGAAAACATCCAGTATGAAAAGGACTGATGGCAACGAGAACAACTCGTTTTATTCTAAATACGACCACAATCACTATGCAAATGATTAAAACTAAAAGGACTAAAAAGAATATTCACATTAGAGAAGCCAGTGCTATTCAGTCTCAAACTTTCTGGCTCATTACTGTTTGTTTTTGAACCCTGTATTCACTAGAAAGACACGAGCTGCTTATCTGGTCCTCACACCAGAAAACAGACACCGGCTTATTTTCCCTCAAGTGTCAGAGAAAAATATCTTAGTAAGTCCACATCTTCTGCATGTAGTGGAAAACAGTAACCTCTGCAGTCTAAAACTATTGTCTCGATACCATCTTAATTTTGAAAGAAGAGTCAGTCAATCATTTGAAATCATGAGAGAAAAAGTCTTGTTTCCTGATGAGGTCAAGGAAACGTTTGTCAGTCCTCGTCGAGGAACATTTACAAGTTGGGGTTAAATATCTATATCTATAGATAGATGGATGGATGGATGGATGGATGGATGGATGGATGGATGGATAGAGAGGAAAACCTTGCACAGGGGGAAATGTTGTTTACATAGCATCACAGGGACACAGCTGAGGACTTCATGTTAAAGTGGTAAACAAAGTTGTAATTTGAGAACAATAGGCAAAATAATAAAAGGCTTATTACTCAGGGTGTTTACTGCTACAGTAAACAAAAGATTAAAGTTTTATGACTTTCTCTGCATGAATAAACAATGCCCCTTATGTCAGACAACCCCCCACCCCCTCCTTTCCGAAACCCTTTCAGTGGACATGCAGAGAGATAAACAAACACGGCGTGCAGTTATGTCACCGCCCCCTCATGGGAGAAGCTTCCTCTTTTCTCCAGTGTGTCATGTGACTCTGACACAACTACAAGTCTAAAATTTGGGTCTACAGTCACAATCACGTTATTTTCTTGTCAGAAAATCCCAGAGATTTTTCCTGGATGATTGTGGACATGGAGGGGTTGACAGACAGCTCTTCAGTGCCCTCCAGAGGCGGGAAACTGCCCACTTCACCACAGAGCTCCAACACTGGCAGCTTCACTACCACCAACAGGAACAATCAGAATCCCAAAGTCAACAGAAAACTCGCACACAAATTAGCCATGCTACACTCTGACAAATGTTTTCAATTCTGTTCTAGTAAAAAAGTTTATTTTATTTGCCAGCTTCTGAAAACAAACCAGGATTTTATGTTTTGGTATGACCATGTTACACTGTAGATATTTATTTCAATAAATTAACCACCAACTATAATTGTCAGTGTGTTAGCACATTGTATAAACTCATGAGTCAACAAATTTAATGTGTAAATGAAAACATACGAATATAAAAGTTTATTTTGCAAATCACTCAGAAAAGCTTTTGAAACTGGTTTGAGAGTAAAACCCTAGAAATTCTGGCTCATGTTTTCGTGAGCTGCTGCTAGAGTTGTTCTGATTCTGATATTGATCTGGAACCAGCGTCCGCATCCAGTCAGCATTCAAGCAGAGTTCACAGACCGAGACGACAAAGACGTTCACATATGGAGTCATAAACTTACATAAACAGTCTGGTGTTGGTGGTCTCAGGATTACACCTCCACTTTATGTGGAGGGTCTGGTTCTGTTGACTTTGAGCAAAAGAAGAAGACTACAGATACAAGCGGCTGAAACGTGTTTCCTTCACAGGGTAGAAATGGAGCAAGAAGTTCTGTCCTTCAAGAGAGAAAAGGAATGAAGTCCCTGAGATGTTCCTCCACATTAAGTAAAGCCAGCTGAGATGGTTTGGATAGGATGTTCCTTGGACACCTCCCTGGGGAAGTGATTCAAGCATGTCCAGCTGGACAGCGGCCCCAGGGAAGACCCAGGAGATGCTGGAGAGACTTTATTCCTCAGCTGGCTTGGAAACACTCCCAAAGGAGGTGACCAGGGAGAGGAAGGTCTGGACATCTTCGTCAGCTGCAGCCTCTGAGAGCCAGATGAGTGGACGCTAATGTGAGCATGGACAGATGATTCAAGTGTGACAGATGCTGATGACAAAGTTCCGAAGTTTCAACTGGCCACTAGAGACAAGTTTCACATCTTTCAGTTGAGGCCCCACCCCCAAACTTCTGCCCAAACTAACAGGGACATTACAGACTTAAGATGTCATCTTCTTATAAAAAGGGCTTATTTTGCTTTTTACACCAAACTGTAACAAATCTAAAGTTTGTTTTACGTGCTCTTTCCAGAATCCGACATTTCTTTTCTCTTCATTATGTAGTATTATATTTTTGCAGTAGTTTGTAAAGCACAAGCATCTTTTCTTTCCAAACTGCCTACTTGACTGTTTTCCTCATTTAAAAGACTGGATCATTTCTCAAGAAAACACAACATTAAAATTAGAGGTTTTCACAGCTCCCACTGATCACGACAGACATCCGTCATATTCTCTCAGGAATCGCTGCCTCCTTCAACAATCAATTTATTAAACTCCAATTTTCCTAATTGCAAGTGAAGTGACGTGCTGCGATTCAACTGCCTGCTGTGGAGCAATAAATTTATTAGAGTGGCCTTCACCGCCAACACAACATACCCATAATAATTGTGATTAATAGCTGCGATCACAGTAGCTGACAACCAATCAGGCTGCTGTGTTATCAGCCAAAGGTGAACCTTCTTACCTGCGCAGAAGATGCGGAGCTGCTGAGCAGGTGAGATGAGGGTGAGGTGGGTGGTGAAGAGGTCCACGAACGCACCAGGATACACCACGAACACGAACATCCCGAAACCGTTCACTCTCACTTGCTCCCTGCACAAAGAAAGAAAAGGTTCAAGACTTGGAGGTGAGATAGACGACTTAAACGCAACACAAATCTCTCTTTATTGAAAAGGACCAGTTTAAACCACTTCTAGTGTGTCCGGTTTTTGAGATTACAGTTCAAAAATTGACATCTAACTACAAATGAACAATTACAAGGTGTATTTAAATCAATTTAGTACAAAAATAAAAGAGATTACAGAAGGAATTGAAAATCAGTTCACATTTAATAAAATCAGAGTGAATAAAGATGGAAGACAGAATAAACAAAACAAGGTAAAAAAAAAAAACAATTATTAAACTTTTAGAGCACGTGGATTTGTGTGTTGAAAAGCTAAACACTGCCCAAACAGAAGCACAAAAACCATTTTGATGTGATGCACAGACTTGGGATTTAATGAACTGAGTGGAGTTTTTCCACGGGGATATGGTCATTATTTTCTGTTCTTGAACTGGCAGCGCAGGGATTTTTTTGTTTCCGGGTGGTGATACTTCAGCTGGTTTCAGTCAGCTGTTTGCTGGTCAGATCAGATTACACGAGAAAATGGGAGTAAAAGTCATTTTCCCGTTCACATTAGGTGAGTGACTGCTGACTGAGGGTCACACACAAACACTACACAACCTGGCTGAGACTTAGTGAAAAACACACATGAAAAATGAGACACAAGTAAAACCCAGCTGATCATTCAAAAGTGACCTGAGAGAGGAAAGAATGATCTAGTGCCCACTCCAGTCCACCCACTGATATGTTCCCAGCAGGTCAACACAATAGGCGTAGCTCGCTCTGATCGAACGCAGGGTCAGATGATATACAGATCTAAGTAAATGCATCGTAAAAAGGTGAGAACGGCACGCCACAGAAAACCGAACCAGCGACCTGCTGAAACATGCTGCAGACAACTTGTCTGTTGTTGAGTTAAAGCAAACAATTCTGTAAGAATTCTACCAGAGTGGATGATTTAAACCAATCTTCATAGCAGTGAACCCAAACGCTTTTCTTGTTTTGTTTTTAACAGTTAATGAGCTCAAAAGTGAATTCCTGCAACACAGAAAAAACAGCAATAAAATGAATCTGTGCTTCTCATTACCCAATTCCTCTTCAGGCTAATTTGTTAGAAAAGATCATTAGTCGTCCAAGTAGAAACTGAGTCGAGAGTTCTTACTTCTCTGAGCACAAATGCATTTGGTTACATTTGTTTTTGGAGCCATTTGTAAAGCTTGAAGAAGTAAAATCACCCCTCTTCTGTAAACATATTATGAAGAACTGAATCTGCACCATCTGTAAGCATGGTACTCCATCCTTACTGATTCAAATGAAGCTTTCCCAGCCACTAGAATACATTTACAAAAGACTTAATATAATCACGTCATTTGAGACAGAGGATTAAAGCTAAAACAAATCAGAAAAGACCTCTGAAGTCACTCTGAAGCTACTTGACTGAATTCTCTTAGATTTCTTGATGATATGAAAAAAACAAAACAAAAAAAAACAACATACGCAAGCTGACTGATGGAGGTGCTCCAGCAGCTTCCCTCCACCTACCACCTGGATTTGTTTATGAGCCATGCATGTAAGGAAAACAATATGACCCATACATCCCACGCATTTCAACTTCCTTGTGGAGTGAAGTGGCCTGTGAATGCTGTTCTCACGCTTGGTTGTCATGGTAACAAACAGTGTTGATGGGGGAGAGAGCATTACCTCAAAGCGGCCACGGCGTGGCCCAGCTCGTGTATGACTCCACTGAGCAGCAGAGCGATGAAGAAGTAGGCCAGCTGACTGGTGGGCAGATTGACACCGGGGACCTGAAAACCGACCAAAAAAAGACACTGAGCGAAACAAACAACCGTGAAGACATCCTCGGGAAGAAAAGCAGCCTGCCTCAAGACTTTTATGGCTATTTGTGTCTTGTGAAGAGTAGTGAAATTTCTTTTCCTGCCCATTTTGAAAACAAAACCCAATTTAAATCTTCTTTTTCCACACTAATCACTTTTCTGTTTTACTGCCTTCTGCATCGTATTATCCTGTTGGCTGTGAGGTTTTTGCCATGGTCCGGGCCAAATTCCCAAACATAAACGAGTTGCTAACAGCTTTTCATGAATCAGCTACCGAGGTCTCACGAGGACACTCCACCTGATATTACAATGAAGAGGAAAAGCTCTTCTTATAACTCTGATCTGCTGCTGCAAGCAGAGGGGACAAAAACAAGCCCTTACAGATATAATCTCTCAGATACCAAGTACCCCCTTGCTGCTTCCATGATGAACTGATCGTCAGCATATGTGCAGGCCTCTGTAAAATCTGGTATTCTTTTAGTTTGTCCTCCTGGAGCATTTCAGTGTGTGTTAACACAATGCCAAAAGGGAAAGACATAAGCACTGCTCTAAGAACAGTATAACTGTTGCACAGATCAATCCAGAAAGGGTTCTATCACCATCTACAAGTTAGGGTTTTGTCGATGATCAACTTGAGTGGTTGTACCAACAAATTTACCCCAAGAACAGCTGGAGTCAGCATCAGTTCAACAGCTCATATGTCTATGAGCTGTTGAATAATACTAAGTAGTGGGGTCTCATACTAAGACCCCACTACGATCAGATGATTTTTATTAAGTTTTTACACAAAGAAACAAAGGATTAATAGAAGAGGTGCTAACTCTTGGTTCAACTTTATATGCATTTACAACAGTTCATTTGATATACTTAATCAATAAAAGATCAGGACAACGTACCACCACCTGCAGGGTCTGCTCACCACCTATCCGAGGGTTGTCCGTGGTCATCTGAGCGTACGTCTGCTGCAGCGTTTTGATCAGCAGCACCACTGAGCCCAGCATGGCACATATACCAAACACCAAACCACTGTTGAACCTGAGAAACACAGAGTTGACAGAAGTTAGACTTTAACAATCTATAACTGTGTGAAATCAAAAGATGATCTACTGTAAACACAGGAACACCAAGGTGGTGATGAGAAAAGCTCACAATAGCTGTGCTCATGCAATGATGGCGGGGTGATTTTTACCAGAGGTAGAGGGCTCGGGGGTTGATGCGGGCGCAGTATGCAAACAGACGGTTGAACATGGTGGTCTGCCATCTCACGTGGAAAGGAGACACCATGAGGCCTCGACTGGAGAGCCATGTCTCGTAGCTGATCCGGTGAGTGACGGATGACTGCAGGACATACGAAAAAGTCCATATTAAACATCTGATTTGCTGCAAATCCATGCAGTTATCTCGGACAAAACCTTAACTTTATTTTGTTGTATACGTCTTGATTTGATTTACGCAGCTAATGCTGCACAAATAACCGTAACTAGAGAAGATCATTCCCTTTCTTCCAGCTACATGGGTTAGTTCCTCCAGAGCAGATGTTCAGTAATAAGATTGTGTCACATGTAAAGTTTGCATGACAACAGCTGCAACAACCTAAACAAAAAGCTGCATGTTTACCTTTCCAGATGGCAAATTCAGCTCACACACTGTGCAACAAGCACACTTAAACAGATGTCAACAAACTCAGTTTATAAAAAAGGATGATAAAGTATGAGCCAGGCAAGAAAAGCTGAAAAGAGAGACTGTTTCTAATGTTGCCTTGAACTAATCATGAAGTGGCAGTGATGTTTTCAATACACACATTCAAGCCAAAAATGGAAGAATCCCCTAAGCTAAAGTTTTGTTGAACTATGTTTAGATTTGATTACAGCATTCATTCACTCTGGAACCACTTTGATAAGCGGATGCAGCGTCACATTTATTTCCATACAAAGTTGCAGTCATTTTTGTTATGTAATTTTTGTTATATGTAGCTGAACTGGACAAACTAAGGAAACCTCAGATCCTAATGCCTTTATAACATGTCATGCCAAGCATCACAATCTGGTGTGTGCGTTTGAGGATTAGAGTATTAAAGTAATACTCTAGTTGCGAGACTGTTCTCATGTGTAATCTAAAATCAGTTAAGACTTGAATATTGTCTAGAGTGCATCTAACCTAATCCTCTACACTCATCACTATGGACCAGAGTAAATCTGGCTTCTGATCACATGACTTTACTGAAATATTTATGCTCCATATGAAATTAAAGCCTTCTCTACCCTCCTTTCGAACTATTCTTACTGAAAACTGGTTTTGTTAAGGGTTCAGTCCCCAAGCTTTGGGTTCCTTTTGGACTGTGAAAATGGCCTCACTTTAATTGTTGACATTCTCTGCTTGGATTTAAAATCTTTCAATGATCTCCAGTCACAGTAGCTCAAGATTTCGCTCCGACCATCACATCAACTTTGAAGTCTTTAACTCAACTTTAGTAGGTCCTCTTTATGTCGTTAGACACATTTGAGCCTTTAGAAACATGAGTTAACAGCTTTTCCATGATCATAGGATTGAATGAGAACCTCCTCACTGAATCAGCTAGAGTTAAATAACATGTTTCTAGCTAATAAGTATTAAGGTGAGGTGATAAATTTCGCCTCCTTGGGATTTTAGAGAAGGGGATTGAACTTATGCCTGATATTATTAATATTATCATTCAACACCATATAGTACATCACACCCAAAGATGTCCTTACAAGCAGTCAAAACCTTTGATTTTCTACAATAACATAGTTAAAGTGTCCAGATTTCCTAAAACACGTGAACTCACCAGGAAGTGGGTTAAAACGCATCAATTGTGGCCTAAATAAAAATTAAGCTGCAGCTGCTATTTTAGGTCACACGCTGCATTTGAAATATGTGTAAAATGGCACATTTTAATCCAAAAATCAACGTTAAAGTAACGGCACAGCTGGAGCTCCAGCGGTTCACGCAGACAACCGCTGCTGCCGTTAGCATGAAGTCGCAGCCGTTAGGGGAATAAAACGCCTCACTGGCTCTTCTACAAGTAACTTCTCTACTTGTATGAACAGAAATGGAGTTGAACGTTAAAATGGGACGTTAAATATTCACCCTGAGCAGTGTGTCGGCCAGATAGACGGTACACCAGCCCGCCATCACACACACCAGCAGGGGCACGGGGATCATAGCGCAGCCGTTAAAAGGAGATTCTCCGCGGAGCCGAAGAGCCGAACTGCACCGCTTCCATAGCTGCCGACCGCCTCGCAGCTAGTCGAGGTTAAAGCTGGAATAAAACGTCGACATTTCATATCAAACCGTATCAAACACACATGTGGACTCTTCTGTGTTGTTGTTTTGAACTATAAACGGAAAGCAGCGTCAGAAAGCACCGGCTCACTCTTCTTCTACGTTTTTTTGGCGAGAGTCCGAGTAGCTCTCTACCGCCACCAAACGGTGGCCTTATGAATATTTTGGATATAAATTTTTCTGTCATTTTTTAAAATGTTCACTTTTTTGAAGATTCAAAAATATATTATTAACAGATGCATTAACAAAACATCCTTCATTTTTTAAAAATATGTTTGTTTCATAGTTATATTTATCAGTGTACATTCTCATTACAGATGGTGTAAAAAGTAGCTACAAGTAGTTATTCATGGGTTTCAATCACGTGACTTTGTTGTTGAGCACACCATCTTTAGGACTATTATGGCACTGTCGTGTAGCCATCACCCTAAAATAGCAAACCTGATGAAAAGTACAGGTACTCCAAGAAAATTGATACATTAGGATTTGATCGATATTTGCTGTGAAGCAAACTGATAATTCCTCTAAAGTTTTGTTAAAACACTGCCAAATTTTACATGTGCAGATATTTACATCCACCTCGTCCATAATCCCTTTCCATACACCTAGGAAGCTCTCGATGGATTCGACACTAAAGCTGAGCACTATTTCACCTGAGGATGATCCCAAAATTTATCATCTTGAGGCTAAGGTGTTCTTGATCACAGGAAGGGTTAGCACAGGTCTGTCAAACAATCGACATCAGTCCTAATGATGGCGCCGAAACCGCTGTGTGATGTCACTTGTAAGTCAGGAACTGGTTGTTTTAAATGTCTAGAAATCTCAAAATGACACAATCATTTGGAGCCAGATCTCCTGTTCCAAACGTTGCTTTGGTGCAAACTCAGATATAATCACTGTGTTTAGTTTGCTTAGTTAACACAAGCTACTGTCTCTTAGCTGAACCTCATCCTCAGACTCTTCCAGATCAAACAACAGTCAGTTGTGGCAGTATTTGGCACAACAAACTTACACCCTTTAAAATATGAATCATCATCCTCTATTAAGTTCTCATTTTCAGCTCAGAAGCTCTGCTCAGAAATGAATACGCTGCTAAGTGCTTGGTAGCTAAAGCGATGACCTACCCATTGGCTGGGACGTCTGTCAATCAAAAGTCCCTTTATATGCACATAAAATTTTACTTTATATGATCTTACAGATTTTGTACAAAAAAGTTTACTCTAAGCAAGCTTGTCATGAATTTGATATTTATATATAAAGACCAAAAGCCTTTTTTTGTGCCATCCTGTAAATGTTTGTTTCTCCTGCAAAGGCGAGCCAGCCTCTTGTGGTTGGTCGAGGAACTGCAGTTTTTTTCCACCGCAGGATTAAATTCGGAAGACATAAATATTTACGTATAGTATTTTTAAATTGTCCTGCTTTACCATCTATCATGCATCACAATTACTTTTGATTAATTGCACTTCTGTTTTCGGTTTTCTTTGTTTCTTTGCTGTTTTGTGAAGATTTGAAGACATGCATCAACTCACTACATCTTGTTGATGACTGTGGACGGCACGAGTCAGTCCTAACAAGCAAACCAACTCCCAGGCTGACTCATTTGTCCATAATAGTCACAGATGAAACTTAAAACTGTCCACAAGTGGCCGGATTTCACATCACTGCACACATATACATCAGTACAAACAGTCCAATTTCACTACCGACTATTTTTAGTTGTGGATCAACTGAATCGTGCAGGCGTTGGCCAACGTCACTGTTGATTTAACCAGAAGTATACCAGTGGAGCGCTGAGTGATCTAAAAGTATTAACTTCTGTCTAAAAATGCAAAAGCGCAAAGCTGGACATCAGAAACTGCATTGTTTATAACAGCAGTTCATATCAACGACTTGTTGACGACTGTCCCGAACTTGCCTCAGATCGCTTTTGGGTATAATCTAGACTTAATTCAACATTTAATGACCACAATTACTTGACTGCAAGTAGTTAACTTTTTATATATGCATATAAATATATATATTTAGGCAGTAAGAGGCAATTCAGAAAACTGATCGAACTAACAAAACTGAACATACCATTTGTTCTTTCATTGTTCATAGCCATCCATTAATCCTTGTATCCATCCATGATCTACCTGCTTCATCCATTTTTTTTTTTTTTTTTTTTTTTAGTTTCATCCTATACAGCAGTTTTCCTTCGTTCAAGTCCTGGAGATGTTTCAAGTGAAATGAATTGATCCTGTATTTGAATCAAGTGCCTGGAGCGCATGGACAACTAGAAAACACAGCTACACCTGTTCTTTTGGTTCTGATCCCGTCTGAGCTGTCTCCGGATGATCAGCGGGGTTTACCCTGAACGGGTCGCCGGTCCTTCACAGGACCAAACCAGAGACAAACAAAGCAACCACCCACATTCACTCCTATTGTCAGTCAAGCCTATGCAGGTGCAGCGAGAACCAGAAAGACCCCAGTCATCACTCAAACCTGGAACTGGGACCAGCTGCTGAATGGGGACGTCTCGCTGCTCAGTTTTTGTTGATACTCCTTCGGTTGCTTATCCAGTCGGGTCCAGATTTGAATGGAATCGCTTTGCAAACATTCAAATGATGTAAACAGTAATTTCATGTCGTGAACAGTTATGCTACCTTGGCTACGGAGCGTCATCATTAAACACATTGAAGGCATTCACCGTTGGAGGTGTTTATCTGTAACATGGCAGGACTCTCCTTGCCAACAGGTGAGACCAGCTGCGTGGGTTGGATTTGCATATTCTGGAATATTTAACAAGCTTGCAGGTACAGGCTCCTCATTTTACTACCTGGGCACACGGCAGCTCCGACTGACAGGTGAGACTGACAAGGATCCCTGTGGTTTGATGCGGTGAAGGTGGACGGCTTCATCTGAGGCAGGTTTTGGTGAAACTTTGAGAGAGATAGAGGTAGGTGGAAACCAGGAACAGTACTGAAGCACACACACACACACACACACATGCATGAACCGGGAGGCTGAGAACTCATTTAACTTCTCTCATGCTGGGTCTGGTTCCACTCGGGGAGGAGTTTCGTCTCTCCCTGAGCCAATCAGGACGGGCAGAAGCAGGTCAGGTAGCTGAATAGGACCTCAGAGAGAGCACAAGGCAAGGCAGAGCAGCCACGCACAGGAGGTAAGAG
>JAOWBL010060608.1:0-22215 GCA_028564865.1 Zenarchopterus dispar
ATATATATATATATATATATATATATATATATATATATATATATATATATATATATATATATATATATATATAGTACGAAGGAAAATGCATTCACAAGTAGGACACAACCACAGTGGCATCTAAATCTAAAAGTTTGTTAAATTAACTTTGAAGGCCCAGAGTTTGGCGTTTGGATCGCTGCCATCTTGGGTTTTTTAAAGTTAAGTACTATGGAAAGTTAAAGTACAGCTCAATGACACACATGGAAATTATGGTAGCAGCTTGTCAATCATAAGACAGCTCCGTCATGAAGCATGCGCTGCTTCATCACATGTTTTACTCTAAATGGAAACACAATTTAGTAAATGAATACCATATTGTATCGCAGAAAATCTAAAACCACTAACTGAGACCAGAAACTCACAAGGAAAATGTTTCCAGAGCCAAGAAATGAACGCTGCCTTATGAAGTTGATAAGTGCCAACGTTTTTGATCGATTATCTGTACTTTTTAAAAACAAGATCTATAATCAGACAGTTCTGTTTATTTAACATGTTATCTGTTTCCACTTTAAAGCCATAGCAGCGATTACGCAATAAGTGAGGAGAGGACATTGTTTACACTTTTCTGTACTTTGTCAGCAAACATTTGAAAAACCAGTAACACTCAGCGATGGGTATTTCTGACTTGCTTTCATCGTACTGATAAATAACCAATCAAATTTCTTTCTGGTCGATACACAAGTGAGCTGCGTGCTATGAAAAAGTCCTGACCCGTGTAGGATGTTGGCGGCTAGCCGAAGGCGAGTAGCTGCAATTTGACTGGTTTACACTCACATGGAGGCGGGAAAAGTTGAAGCACAAAACCCACATTTCAGTTCAGGAGCACTTGATGCCACCTCATTCAGACAACGGACAGTAACGCCAGTAACACTTCCATTGTGAACATGTTAGTGGAGGTTAAGAGTCGTGAGGTTTTAAAACAAACAAAACTACAACTCCTTCCTTCAGACAGGCCTGAGAAATGTTCACCGAAGAAAAAGTGGTGAAAAACCCAAACCACTGGACGGTTCAGTGTTTCTGCTTGGTTTTTGAAACCCTCTCACTTCCATGGGTGATTGATATTTTTTTGTTTCTGTATGAGAGCATTTAATTTATTTGTTGTTCGAGTGTGTAAAGCCAATTACAGATCACATGGGACAGAAAAAGATTTTCTATCCAACCTTTCAGGCATGTTTGTAACGGATTCAGGCTAAAGTTGTGTTTAGGATATTCTTTAATGTGTTGTTTTGTATGTAAGGTCTTGTTTAAACATGCATTTATTTATTCATATATATGTTTTTCACATACACTGTGGTTGTAGCGATTTGAACTTGAAAGAAAAACCCCCGACTGACCTCTACACTGGAGTAATCTGCCAACAAGACTCACCGGTCCGTCTGTAGTTTTTTCTCTTGTAATTACCAGCTTCATCAAATGTACTGCAGCAAAATATCTCTGGTCCAAATGGTTTAAATGAGTTGTGGAACGTAAGTTAGAAATCCCGATTAGCAGAGACACCCCCCACCTCCACCCGGAGGTTCCTGCTGGCCAGCCTGAGCTCCTCTGCTCCTACAGGGACGTTTTCGTCCTGAAAGCCACTTTTTCGGGGCGTTTCCTGGTAATGGAGACACGCGCCAACGACCCGGCCCTGAAAAAATCTACCTGGAGCTCCTGCTAGTGGAAACGCGCCACATTTCAGAGGTTCATCTTTCTGCTGTCATTCTGATTTACCGACTCGTATTCTTATAAATGTTTATGCTACTTTTACTTTGCCTCAAGCTTTAAAAGTAATAGCACACATGTCACATCTGGGCATGATGGTTTAATCTCCTAAACCCCTTCATTTGTTGACTCCATCACTGTCAAAGCTAGCTGAGTAACAGAAGTTCTTACACTGGAATCCACGGCAAAATAAAACTGCACACTTCCACGGGATTCCTGTCCCAGTGGAGTCTTCAGACCTGCAGGCAGCATTTTTTGGATGTATTATTTCACCAGCATTATATTTAAGATGACCTGTAGTTTGCCAGTTGCATTTACCTCATTTTACTTGCAAAGTTATGTTGTATTCCTTGTTTTAATGCTCAAGTAATACTTGAGTCAAGTGAGAAGCTTGAAGGTGGTATGGCTAACTTAGAAGATCCACAGTGTTTGTGGTGATGTCACAGTGGCCATGAGTACCTGGTGTTCCTCTCCATGCCCAGCACAAAACTCTAAAAAGCCAACAGAGTGCAGCCAGTAGTTTATCTGCCTGTTACCTGGCTGTCTCACATCCACATCAAAACAAGGATCTGCTCCCCTGTATCCTCCCACGCTGACTCAATCTTCTTATCAGTAAGGTCATTAGCCTCGTAACGTTATCTAGGTGTCTGCCTGCTATTGCATGTTTGCTGTTCTTAACAGCTTGAAGTGTTTGAACTCTTCTCTTGAACCAGGCTTCAGTTTTCCTGCATGCGTAACTTTTATATGAATCCTGCCATTATCTAGAACAATTAATTGAAACATTTTTTAAGAGATTACACAATGACGTGTTTTTTTTTTCCTGAATGAATACCTGCAGTTGTGTTTATTCAGAAAGTTGTTTTTGTGCTTTCAAACAATTACCCAGTATTTATGAAAGGAAGAGGAACACTTGGAGGAGACGGCATCCTCTCTGTTCATTGTCTGTTTATGATGTAAACAAGGATGGCCTCCCCGTGTCAACAGCCTGGAAAACACCCAAGCTTGCCCCTTTCATGTCTCTCCCTCTGTCAGAACGTCACGAAGCAGAACTTTGCATATATATTTTTTTCTTGTACCTTCTTAGTTCTCTGAACAGAGAGCATGTCCTAACACGCCCAGCTGTTGCCAGATGAATAGTTTCAGGATGCTTTTGGTTTCAAGTCCCAGCATCGACACCTTTCTTCTTCTGGAGGTTACAATTAGCTGCAAAGCTTTTTACTTTTTTTTTTTTTCTTTTTTGAGGAAGGACAGGGACTTTTTGTGGCCAGCATGTGTCTGTCATGCACGGCTGCAGTAAAGGTTGAAATCTTTTTAAAAAATATCATTCACAACCAGCCGTTTATTTTTGGAGCAGAAGGTTGTAATCTAGTGGTTTTTAACCTATTTCAGTAGCTGTTAAATCTCCAGCCCACCCGTTATTCTTTTGTAGCAAGAGAGGCCACCATCTTCTCCAGAACATTTAGATCTAGTGTTTCGATGTTAGAGTTGAAACTGACACCAGAACTGCTCGAACTTCCTCCCCTCGTTCTTTAAATATTTGTTGTTCTGTACTCATTCCTCATTTGTGTAGTCACACAAACGGAGATGTTAGTTTATGTAATGACACCATAAAACAAATTCATCAACATTTTTGGACACCCATCACTGATTCCATGCAAAACCAAGATGGGACACTATCCAGCAAATTAATCCCGATCCTTTGTGTTATCTTTAACCTCAAAATGGATTCTCAGTTCAAAATACAATAAATAGAAGGGACCACTGTGAGTTGGCTTTTTGTCCAATATATTGGGGGGGGGGGGCTCTCCTTATTGCGGTTGTTTTTCATATTGACCAGACAGAGGCTGCCAGCGCCATGTGTGCTTTCCAAGAACAAGTCGGTTCTGTAGAATCGGCCGTAACAACGGTGTCACTGGTCGCAGCTGCGTTCAATACCACCACTCAGAGAAATAAAGAATGACGTTGGCAGGACGTACAGACCAAAAACGGTGAATAGGTACGGCTGATACACGTCAACTGCTCTTGGACATTTAAAAAAAAAAAAAAAAAATTTTTATGACGACGTGAACCAAACACGATGTCAAAACATGATTTGTGTATCTATTTAAAGTGATAAAAGATAAGAATTATAGTTCTTGTTAGAGTGCTTTTTTCTTCTTATCTGGTATGAATAAGTGGTAATGGATATAAAAAAATCTGGTGAATAACTACTCTTTTTTTATAGAGAGCAAAGTGACATCACTCATAGCTCGTGACAAACATTTGATCTTTATTATTATTTTACCACAAAATCCTAGTAGACCTGGAGATGGATTTAGTGCAACATTACAAATTTGTGTTTGCCACAGTTTGATGTGACATCAGACTAAAGTCTGGTTTAAGCAGAGACAGATTGCTGTTGAAGATGTCGCAGTGTTCACACTATGTGACTGACAACAGAGGCTCATACATACAAGCCTAGGGTTAATGGTTCTTCTTTTCTTTTCTTCTGAAGAGCAGCACTTGTTTCCTCTGCTTTGATACTGAAATTGATCCAAATGATTATTTTTTTGTGTAAGTAGTATGTACCACACTGAAACTTTAAACAAAATAAATGACAAAAACACAAAATTTTTCAGTGGAAAACATTTTATTTCCAAAAATGTTTTGGTTCTAGCTTGGATTTCCTGTCTTGTAGAAACTGTGTGTTTACCGTTGCTTCAGGTGCTTCCTGTCGACCTCAGCTTGAGTTTACCTAGCTGGACAGGTTTCTCACAAATAAAGGGGATCTTAGGTTACTTCTGTCATGATGCATATTGCCACAGGGAGCCTGCAGCAGAGCACATCTCAGTGCTGAGTGGAAAAGACGTGGCCATATGTAGCGCACCTGTCGCTCAGGTGGTTTTCTTCACTGATGGCGGTGGTAGGAGGTGTATTTGTCTGCGACTCTGAATACTTTACCTTATTATGAGTGTGTAGCAGTGTAGTTTTTCTGCAATGCCCCTTTTCCTCTCATCATTAGTGTTTAATAAAGTCTTAACATGAACCTTATGGTTCTCTTCTTCTGACATGATCAACCTGATCTTCTCAACCTCCCATTCCTCCACTTTCCAATTTTTTCCTCCTTCAACCGTCTCGTCTCATCCCTTCAGCATCCTTTTGTTTTTAATGCTCCACATTTCTTAACCTCTAATCTGTCTCCATCTTCCCCTCATTTTGTGCCATATCTCTGTATGTATCCTCATTATTGTCATCTAGTTAACTTTTGCTTCAATGCTCTTAATAAATGGGCAGCGAGTGGTTACACTAATCCATTTGTCTGGATCCATTTATAGTATGGGTGGTTCCAGTGGGAATCAGATCCTTAAATGGTGCAATGTCAGTGCTTGGCTGCACCAGTTGATCCACAAAGGGCTGTTGCACGGAAACAACCCCCCTCATTTTCCACAAGCCACCGACATTCAAAGGGTGAAAGACAGAGAGGATGAGCCCAGAAAAGGCAATAGGAAACTTGTGCTGTTGTATCTGTCAGAATGTTGTGACATGTTGCTGTTGGAGAGCCACTGGCAGTAAACTCTTACTTTTGTTTAACTGACTCACGACTACATAAAATCTACGCAGTACTGGTGGAATTAGACAAGATACCACAGTAAAGCCACATTCCTGTAAACTTATTGAGCCAACGAGATTTTTTTTTTTTTTTCACTCTCAGTATTGGAAAATATTGTCTGAGTTCCTCAAAGCTCCCACAGCACATGCCCAGTATTTCTAGGTCTGGCTCTTGTAACCGCTGTGTAGTGTTTTTCCTTTCAGGCTGATGTAGGAGCCCTGGCTCGTGCAGGCACTAAGAGGCTGCCATAAAGTCATTTGTTCCTAGCACTGAGCACCAAGCTTCTCCTGGCTGTAAAAGAAGAAGATTCATACAGCTGTCATGTCTGCTTCTCTGGTGGCCACCTCCAGAGCAGGTCCTTTTTCCGAAGTGGAGGCGAGCGAAGGACAAACATTGGACACTTGAGTGGGTTATTTCTGTCAGAACAATCACAGCTGTAACAGCTCTCAGATCAACATTTAATGGCACCTATTTGGCAGACGTGCTTATTTTTCATCTGATCCTTGTTGTTAATGAGGCATTTTGAGTCTGATATTAAGATATGTTTTGGAAGTGAAACGGGATAACGCAGACATGGATGTAGACACCTCTGCTTTGTGTGTCAGCGGGTACAAGTACTGATCTGAGATCAGTGTTATTTTAGTTGTTTCCTGACCTTGAATGACTGTCAGGTGATTGTCATCACAACATCTCTCACACTTCTCTGGGACAGCAGGCTTTTATTCAACAATAACAAGACTCTAAATGTTAAAGAAAATCGGACAGATTCAATGACTGCCCTCTGCGTGTCGTCCAAGGCAATGAATGCTTCCAACTTCTCTTTTTTTCTGGGGTTTTCTCAGAATTTGCTGCTGAAAACCTTAGCTTTGCTTAATGACTCCTGCACATGTCTCAGTTTTTCTGGTGGGATTTTTCAGACTAAATTAATTCCACATTGTCAACAAAATACTAATACTACATAGCTAGCTCAAATACACCAACTCACGTCACCATCCGTGGACTTAAAGCAAGAAGTTGCAAGGCGGTATTTTATAACTTTCTGGATGTTAAAAACTCTTAAATCCTAAAACTCTTATTTCATGAGTATTTGAAACACTTCAAAAACACAAGTGTCATTGATGAACAATCAATAAACATTAAAAGGCATATTTTAATATGAACACACTGATCAACTAAAACTCGGAACACCTGTCACATTCTAGCTTCAAATATTTATTCAAGTCCTCTGCCAAAGCTCTGGAGGACATGATCATCTAGATGTGACACATTATAACTGGATGTTTTGTCCAGATGAAGGTGGATTTCAGCTGAAGTTTAATCAGGATCGCCTCTGTAACTCGAGTTGTGCAGGACTGCACTTTTCTTGACATTGTACCGTCTTATCACAGCCATCGTTGTTACTACGAATGCTTCAGCGGAGAACAATGCAGCACCTGGTGTTTCCACCTTCAACAGTGGCAGAGATTGAAGAAACCCAGTCGAGCTCAGTAACACGGCCGGCCAGGATCCTTTCATGATGCGCCCTTTATCTGCAGATGCCATCGGGAGGCTGCTGTGACACAGAGTGGTGTTTATCAAATTGTTTGCGATGTGGGTTGAATAGGTAGCTGTGTGGGGCTTAGGGACTTCTTTGAAGTCCTGGGAGAACTTCCTGGGAGAACTTCCTGTACGCGGCGAAGAAACTGGCGAAGTCCGAGCCATCCAGGCGGCTTTTCTCACGTCGGCCTGGGCGTACGCACATGGCAGCAGGCTTGGCGCTGCTTCATACTGGATTTGGTCTATTGTTTTGTCAAGCCCCGCCTCCCTCTTTTTCTTTGGTGTTTGTGGTTTCTCAATATTTTAGGAACATCCTGTTTGTGCATTTAATACCACCGGGTACGTATTGTTTAGTTTAAGACCTCCTACCATTCCTGCCCTCTTATTAGTGTGACAGAGGAGGGAAAATGGACTGAAGCACAGGGAAAAGGCCATAAATGACATGGAGCAGAAAAGGAAATTAGATGGATGTGAAACGCTGGAAAAGAGATGAAGGGATGGAAAAACAGAGGAATGGGACGGGATGCTGTAGAAAGGAAAATGCCGTAGAGGGGAGTTTGAGGTTGGTGTTGGGGGGTGGGACAGTTTGCTGGAGACTCTGGTGTCACTGATGTGCAGCTTAGCATGTAATACCATTTAATGCTCTAAGGCATGTTTACGTGCTATGTAACGACTCCCATTTGCCTTTCCTTTGGATTTCCAGTGCATATTAATGATTCAGTGTTGTTCCCCAACATGCATCACTCACGAGTAAAACATGTGTTGGGATCCTGCTGGTTTCATCACAGTTCAGCAGCTTTTCATCTGTTAAATGAAAAACTCTTTGTAGGGAAAACCTCTGGTTGACAAAGAGGCCTGCTTCTATTTTCATCTGTAATTTAGATCATTTTCTAGATTTCTATTAAGCTACTTACAGTTGAATTTCTAAAATGGCTGACATTTGCTCTTGCAGTTTCCCTTTTTAGGACAAGGTTATTAGAATCACACTCCTTTAGCTTTTCCCTTAATGACCCTGGTGCACTATTTATTTAGCCCTCTCCTTATTTAATTTAATACGGAAGTACTTTTCAGTGAAGCAGCTGTTATTTCTAGACGGCGAAAGCCTTGCATTCATGCCGTTTGGCAGATGGGTGTGGAAATTTTTTACTTTCTTCTTTTTTCCCCCGTCAAAGATAGAAAGTAAATCATTTTTATTTTTGTAGTTGAAACGGTTTAATACACAATTCACTGGAATATATAAACCCAGAAGCTGCTTACGCTTTGTGCCAGGAAGGATACGATAATGACCTCATTTATTCAGCCGAGGTGAAACGGGAGTCGACGAGTTGGCCGAGAGGTTTTTTCTGACGCGGTGGAGCAAAAATGTCACACACACACAACATTCAAGTCATTTTTGAGTTTTAAAGGATTAAGATGATTTGGAGCGTATTTTGTGATCACTAAAGCTCAGACTTTTCCAGAGACAGTAAGTACAAAATTCAAAAATGAAGGAAAAAAAACCCGGACCTGGTCATGACGGACTACTTTGTGCCCGAGTGCAATAATAAGCTGAAGATCTCCAGTTTTCTTTCCTCTGTAGGTTTGCCCCATCCAGTGATGTAGCTGCGGTCAGATGGAGGGAAAGGCCATCTGTGGGTCTCTTCCTCTCCTCTCCGACGTCTTCCTCTTCGGCTCTGATTCTGGAAGGCCTCTTTATCCCTCTCTCCGTCTCTGTCTCCCCGTCTTTCTCACAAGCAGCATATTTGTGTCGTTACCTCACCCATTATGGCTTCCAGATGTCCCTCTGTCTTACTCTGGAGTTGAGGATAGGTTTCGAGAGCGGGTGTAAGGCTTGGACACTTACTGTATCTGGCTCCGATGCCGACTGAGATGCAGTTTTTAATGCCTTTTCTGTCTCTTGCACATTTTCTCAGTCTTGATCAGTCACATTTTCTTGCACAATCCAGTCTTGACTATTCCATTATTCTCTCTTCGATCTTTATTAGCCTTGTTTTTCCCTTCTCGTTATTCTTACGTCACAGTTGTGTTGGGTCATCTTTAGTTTTGTCTTTCTGGTGAAATTTCAACCTGAAGTAAGTTGATCCGAGTGCTCATCCATTCATCTCCTGCTGACTTTTTAGCCATCATTGTTCTCAGAATCACAGCACTTGGTTCTCATCAAAGTGCATAAACAAGACTAACTGTGTGGACCAAATACTCATGTAGATAGACGATGTGAGGCATTACGCCAAAAACAACTAAACAACCCAGGATGAAAACACATGCATTTTCCTTCGCCAATCAAACCCTCATATTTTCAGAGAAACTCTGAAACTCCCTATTTAGCCGGAGTTTTGACTGCGGCGCTTGTATGTAATGGCTGAGTGACAGATATTTAAAGCACTCAGAAATACTTCAAAAACAGCATGGGTGTGGTTACCCTTCAGCCAAATTGTCTTCATGTTTCTATCCACCTCCATCTTCACTCTTTGTCTGATTTCACAACAATAGCTTCTCTTATATATACATATAATATTTATATACATGCATTCATGTACGCCGTGCCATGTGTTTATGGTTACTTTTCAAAATGCCATGTGATTTATTTGTATGAGGAAAACTTGGGTTAAACTTTTAAAAGCTGAACAATCTTGTAACACAGCTGGGTCTCGGCTTAATCAGAACTCGTATTATTCAGTCATCATATTAATTAAATGTTGCCCTGAAAACATCAGATATCTTCTGATGAAGTATTGATTGTTGTGATGATGGTATCCTTGCTTAAAATGGCATGAGAAAAGTTAAAATAGCAGCAATCATTGTTGAAAATACTGGCTTTAGAAGTGTTTATTTCTTGAACACAGATCTAGTTACACCCAACGCTGACTCTCGCACACAAACGGCCTTCGTATTAGACTCTAACAGTTGTTGGAGTTATGAAACATACATGCATCCACATACTTCCCAGGAGCACACCCCTGAGACGCAGCATGGACGAGACCGAGGCTCGGGCTTGTTCTGTGCGAGCCAAATGAACGCACTTGCCCGTGGTTACTAAATTTCACACAAAATGGCTCTGACCTCACTTGTGGGTGCAGAGCGAGATGGGCCCGATAAGCACTCAGTATTTTAGGCTAAACCAGTCTGGCTGTGTGGATTAGGTGGCGTCTCATGTTTTTCCAGTTTCGCTGCAACGTAAGTTCTTCTACTGAACACGTGTGTTCTGCGGCGCACACGCCGCTCTATCTGCAGCGCGTACGCCGTCCTCATCGCCCGTCTGCGGATCAGTGCCGTGCCCACAAAGCATGCGGTGCATTTAACGAGGGTGACTCCTCGTCTTTTTCCAGTCTTGGCTCACGTGGGCCACATATTGCAAAATTTTGAACACAAAGAGCAGCAGTCATTCAAAACTCGGTCGGTCACCGTCTCCCAGTGTTGCTACAAGTCCCTACCACACCTTGTCATAGCGACGGTTGCTATGTTTCAGTCAACCTGTGTGAACTTAGATCTATAAGCAAAAACTACGTTTGTTTTTTTTCTCTTCTCTCTGTTGTAAAATGTGATTTTCCGTGTAGTTAGGCTAATGTACAGACACACTGATCCCAGAGTAAACATGGGTTGGTTCTGATTACATACAGGCCTCGCTGAAATCTGAAGGTTTTATATTCTGGTTGGAGCTTTGAAAATTCAAACTGGATTTGCACATTAAAACAATTGAATAGAATTTTGTAGATTACAAACTCAAAATAAGTCAATAATTCAATAAATGCCTCCAATAAACCTTCTGCAATTGAAGTTGTGGCCGACATTCTTTTTCTTTCCTCAGTGAAGAGTGTTTTATAATCTGCCCGACTGTAAGTTTTTCCTTTTTTTTTAATCACGACCAAGGCAAGACACAGTCATCATTTATGCGTCAGGTGTTGGAAGCTGGACCTTGTTGTGTGTATGCACATATTTGTATGCGTTTATGTTTGTGCATGTACTTTGTTGTGGACGGGGGCCTGTGGGCTCCTGGCTCACAGATGAAAGACATTTCTCATGTGGTTGGTTTAGTGGAGCTCCTGAGTCAGCGTGCAGCCACTAATCACTGTTTTCTCTCTCTCTCTCTCAGCTTGCTCTGCTCGCCCCCCCTCCCTCCATCCTTAACCCCGACTCGCTGGCCTACCGCCATATTAGCTCAAACTTGTATAATTAAGAATGAAACCATGAGTGAATTTAACCATGTAAGAAGTTAGATGTGCTGATGAGACAGGGACGGGTACTGTCAGGACTTTGATACCGATACTACGTATTACTTTTGTAACTCAGCAGTATTAGGCCAGTATTTTTGAACCGTGCACGTTTCAGAGGCCACGGATAAATGAATGGATTAGCACGGTGGGTAGCGCAGCTTGTCTGTGCTAAAGACCACCGAAAGTGAGTAAAACATCTTTTGCAATAAAAAAGTAGCTGCCTGTTTGTATTTTCAGATTTTCCCTCCAAGTTTCCTTTTTTTCGCAGTGACATCACTCGGTGCCTTCCTCGTGTACTGGCTGCAGCTCAAATAAGGCTTTCACCCACTTCTACAGATATTTGACTTGTTGAATATCCACCGGCGTTGGCAAGCATCGTTGACAAATCTTTTAGTTTTTCACACATAATGATCAACGGCTGCTGATTTGCCACCAACTCTGGGATTTCCTAATTGGGCCCAAACAGATTTTTCTTTGTATTTTCACTTTAAACTGCTCTATTTTATATAACTTAAGTGTGGTTCTCTTTCATTTAGAATTTGAATGCTGGTACACAACTTTAGTTAAAAGATCTAGATTGTGAAATCTTAGTCGTTGACCACATTTTGTTGGTGGATGTTGATATCAACACCTCTGAGCCACGGTCACGCTGAACCTGAAGTACCACCGGTGTCCAGTATTGTCACACCGACACGATGACTGTTGAGTTTTGTTCCTGAATATTTTCCTCCACAGAACCAGATAGTTTAAACATGACGATCACAGATAATTTATAGATCAAGATGGATTTTGTGGTTTACATAAGCAGGAGACTGAATTGCTGTTTGGAAATTGTTTTTTTTTTTTTTTTTTTCCAGCCATAAATCTTGAGTCGATCTTGGTCAAGACACCATGTATATTTCTTTGTTCGTGACTTGGCATTTTTGTTCAAATTTTGATGGTGATTCATAAGTAAACACTTATGAATCACAATGACAGTTGGATTTAAAGTGCTGGCGGTATCCAGTATTCATCTGCATTCAGTGATTTAACTCTTTGAGGCAGATAACGCACTTGGTTTTAATACTGAGAGGTCATATTTTACATGGACAATGTTTTATGGAGCTCTCATTAGATAACAGCAGTTGTCGAACATACTTTACTAAATTAAGGATCTCTATGGATGCCCCTTTTTTCTTTCACACAACCATATAGTTTAAAACTACATTCACACATTTAAATTTATAGTTTGAGATGGATTTTGTGGCTGACATTGTGCAGTAGGCTGAATAACTGTTTGGAAATTATATGGTTTTTTTCCTTCCTCCAGTGATAAATCTCGAGTCTGTCTAGGTCAGCATACCATGTATTTTTCTTTGTTCTTAACTTGGTATTTTTGTTAGAATTTTTGATTGCAAGGTCAAAAGTAAGTTAAAGTGCGTTCTGAGAGACTAACTTGTTTGTATTATTTTGTCCTGATTTTTTTCAGTGCTGTCGTGTCGTCCTGGTCAGTTGCCTGAAGCTGTCACAGCGCCCCACTTAAAGCATGCTTGATTACTCACTAGACATAACTCCAGCCTTTCTGGTCTGCTTGCTTTGTAACTTTGTCTGCTGGAAAATTAATTATATGACTGAGCATATTTTTTCCTCATGTCAGATGTTTCCCAGCCCCTCTCGGTGTCATGGCCGAGCTGCTTGTGTGTTTTTGGTCTGTGGAAATGTGTGCCAAGACACGGCACAACGCATCTGCCCCGTGGTCGGGGCCGGCGGGGCCAGCTGTCGGTGCAGAACGGGAGGGGGGCGTGAGGGGAAAACTGAGAGGGAGAGATTGTTGAGCTGTGAGTGACCTGTTTGTTTTATTTCAGCAGGCATTTCCCTGTTTCACAGTGGGAGAATGTCCTCTTCTTCAACATTGGAGGACCTGTTAAGTCGTGGCAACCAGATGGGTTTAGCGTGATGTTTGGCCAGTGCAGGATTTCAGACCGGCCAGTCAGCTTAGCTGGTGATGCGCCTTCTCTTCCTCTGACACATAGTCACTCTGCAGCGACTGAAAACAAACAAACAAACAAAAGAGGATGTTTGTGCAGCACAAGGGCGTTCTTTTCTTTAACCAGCCAAAATGCTGCAGACACATTTTCTTTAAAAAAAATTATGTCAATGTTATCAGAGAATCTGTGATATCATCATTATCACCAATATTCTGACCTTGTCGAACTTGCAGCCGATCTGGGTTGTTGTTGGCATGCTGTGATCATATAAACCAGGAAGTGGCTGAATAGCTTTTCCACAAATGAGGGAAATGCTGACTTTGTAGCTTAGATGAAATCTCTGTAGCTTTGTGAAGGAACATTGGCAACTTCTGCAGATCCCTCCCAAGTCCTTTATCCACCAGGAACTATAATTGCAGGCGTAACAATAGCCTAACGTTATCGTTCGGCCTCTCTGCATCCGCTGTCATTTGATGTAAAGACGACCAGGTGGTCTCACGATAACGTTCATTTAGAACAGCATGGAGGCTGAGATACGCTGTTTTGGTACGTTTACGGCACCTCACCACACAAGCATCTCTGTGCTCATATGTTCACGTCCCATATTTTATTTGGATCCATCAAAGGGTAGTGGTAAATGTAAAGTGTAGGGCTTAAGAGCTTTAACTTCGTTGTCAGAGGTCCTGATCACATCTGTGATGATGGAAAAGAAGTGATTTCAGGAGTGTTGTTGGCTTCAGCTTGTGTGTACGTCAACATGGGATTTTAAGTGATTGGGCAATCCCCCCACCCCCCAGTGTTCCCATGATTAATGTGTGTTATTCAAACATTAAATCAGTTACTTAGCAACTGATCTGAATCACAGGTCATGACATAACTAATTATCCGGTGTAGTTATTTAACTGCAGTAGTCACATTTCAAATATATGACCTTGTGAAGTTCCTCAGATTTTATTATTCTTACAAAGTTAGTATTAATTATATTTGATAAGAATGTTAAGGTTTGAGGCTGATTTTCAGTGTGTTTACATACTCTTGTGCTGGACTTCCCAAAGGTTAGTTTGGGATCCAGTAGATCTCATTTTCGCTCTCCATCTCTGCCAGCTGCTTCACGACAAACGTGTAATAACGTATCAGGTCTTCTGTGTTAAACGTGTTTTTATTCTCCGGGAAATGCTCTTCCTTCAGGAAGTGAACGATCTTGACCCGTGTTGTCTTTCTCTCCACAGCCAAACCCTTCACCTCCAAAGTGAAGCAGATGCGCTTGCACAAGGAAGACTTTGAGATACTTAAGGTGATTGGACGAGGAGCGTTTGGAGAGGTAATGTACCATCTGTTTTCTTCTCCCAGTTTGACCCTGCAGCGAACCATTACCACACACGCTGAGAATATGCAGCAGAGTTTCCCACACAGGCCGCCTCTGGGCCAGCTCTGCTGAGATATTAACAGTTTCTAAAGTATATTTGGAAAGCTAGTTGTGCTTTTTGTTTTTAAAAATCTATTTATATTTATTTTCCGCCCAAGTGAAAGTCCAGTTGTTCACCAGGTAGCCCGGACACGTCACCTTCCTTTGTTTTCCACAAGCAGGCTAGCAACCGTTGCCAGGATGCTTTTGTGACTGTCCTCAGCGTTACTAAGCTACTTCCTGGACGAGTGTCTTGTTCCCTGAATGGACTGCACATCCTCAGTTGTGGACTGCGTCTCGAGACTGTAGTCTTTGTTTTTTTGTCCCTCTTTGCTGGTTTAGAGCAGGGGTGGCCAATCCTGGTCCTCGAGAGCTACTATCCTGCAGGTTTTAGATGTTGCCCTGCATCAGCACACCTGATTCTCATTAATGGTCATTATCAGCCAGGTCTGAACAACTCTGTCAATGTCACAGCCACTTGTGTCATGGTGTGAGGAAGCAGGGCAACATCTAAAACTTGCAGGATAGTAGCTCTCGAGGACCAGGATTGGCCACCCCTGGTTTAGAGCTGCTCGATGAAACTCGGGCAGGACGAGGACTCCTAGCAGCTGCAGTCCATATTAGTGGACTGAAGTCCCCCTGCGGGACAAAAGACTCGGTGAAGTTTAGTTTAATATGATTGTTGTTCGTTTGTTGTAAGAACTTAGAAATGGTGTGAATGTCCCTCCTTCCACGTGTGCACGATACCCACCCTGGTCAGCTCCGACCACAAATAAAGTCCTTATCCAGGTAAACAGTTTGTAGCATTTCCTGCTGCTCTGCTTGGACAGGAGGCGTCACAAAATCCTCAGCTTTCCCATAAAGCACAGAGTTTACAATGTTTTCCCAGAATAATGGCAACCAGTAAAAGATGGCCTTGTGTCTTCATACCTTTTTTATAAAACTTGTAAAAGACAAGAGTGTTATTGCGTTAGGTGGTGGATGACTTTCTGCTGCATTCCTTTCGCGGTGCGTATTGTAGGTCCGCCACACGTTCATGACTCTACTTGCTGAAAGTCGTCTTTGCCAAACAACCCATGAACTTAAAGAATATTGGAGCACTAATCGGTGTGGATTTGAACATCGTGTTTGTTTAGCTTTCGTCGTGCATGTGTGTCTGTGCAGGCTGAAAGCCATACATCACTTGGGTTTCAGGTAATGATGTCAGAGCTTGGGAATGCTGGAAGGACAGGTATTCTGCTTCCAGGCCGAGAGTTTTGCATAATGTCAGTGCCTCACAAGAACTGTACATCTGCAGGCTTGTCCTGATTCAGCAGCGATTTGATCTTTAATGCCGTGCACTTTCAATCATCTGTTAAATTGATATCTCGCAGCTGTACAAAGCAGTTTTCAAAATAGGTGGAGAGTGATAGACGGGTGAAGGAGAATGAAGAGGCACACCTGCCAGCATGTAGCTGCAGCACCAACTCAAAATACTAACATGCTTGTTTGAGCTGCTGCGAGGAGTGCCGGTATGTGCATGTGTGAGTCATGTGACTCTTTGTGTTTCAGGTTGTGCTCAGAAATGTGGTTACGCCGCACGAATGCCTCTGCCTTGTAACTTTCCAGTGGCGTTTATTACACCAGCGCTGCTTGTGTGAGTCAGGGGAAGTGAGAAGAACCCGAGCAGCGTGATGGTCGTCCTCGGCGCTGCGTTTCAGTCACCTCAGAGAAATGTGGAGCTAAATGAATAAAATGAATGTTCCTGAGCTAAGCTGAACCACTGGCTGGTGGGATTTCAGAGTTATTTTTTCCTTTTTCTCAGACTTCTGTTCACTGCACAGATCAGTCATGGTTTTTGCACTTTGTGTACTCTCTCTTTTTTTTTTTTTTCTGTCTCTAAATATAGATTTGCATATTTCAGGAGGTTATTTATCACTTCTGTCCGTGACTACATTGGCAGGGCTTATGAAAACACTGGCATCTTTTTTATTTTCCATGTGAGTTCTCTTCATTTGATTTCTCAAATTAAACTTATAAAGGCACTGAATTTAGATATACTGGAAAACATAAGTATTTTTTTTAAAAGCAGACTTTCAAAGTTTCTGGCACGTTTGGATGCAGTGCCACCTGAAGACAGCTGGAAGGTGTTGCAAACTAAAGAAAACATTTGCAGTCATGTAAGCAATTACAAAGACGTCTTCCTGCATCTTAGAGCATCTTTGTGATTTTTTTTTTTTTCTTTATTTATTCACTTTTTTTTTTTGTTGAGACAGTTTTTGGTTGTCAGACCTGAAAAAGGCCGGTAGACAGAAGAGGCTCAGCCAGGAAAACAAAGTAGAAATAAACCGGGTGAGAGGCGGTCCAGAGCTTGAGTGGAGGAGGGTTTGATTTCATCCTCCCGTTTTTACAGCAGCAGCAGGTAGAAAGATGGTGCAGGCGCTTGAATCTGTGGAGATCCACTCATGAATGGACCTGTGTGTAGTGGCTTACTGCCTGCAGAAGTGCTCCAATTGTGATTTAAACATAAATGGGCCACATAGTCTCAGCATTGTTTTGGTGGTTTAAGTTCGAGCCAAACAACGCAAAGGTTAATCCATCAATCAGATTGATCCATTTTTAACAGCTTGTCTCATTGGGCCTCTCGTCAGCAGCTGAGTAGCTGGTGTTATGTAGCTACTCGGTTGTGTGTCTGGTGGATTCTCAGCCTTAAAACAATACCTCAGTTGTTAAGTAACTGGATTTTGGGTTTGTTTCATGTTTAAAGTCACAGCCAGACGTTCTGAGGTGACGAATCGCCTCCTGAGGCTGCTCCAACGAGAGAATCCCCACAACGCACGTCGCCACTGAGCACCGGCGGGAATAGTGAGAGAAACCATGAAGTCCGTCTGTCTTAAGTCCTGGAAGTAGAGACCAGATCAGAGAGGGAGGAAGAGAGGAAAGGAGGGATGGAGGCCAAGAACAGCGCACTCCCCCTGTCCTCCGATCTTCCTCCTTCGTTCCTCCTCTCCTCTGGTGAGGGATCTCTGGGGGAAATCCAAACACTGCAGGAATGTTATCATTGTGTTGCATTAGCAGCATTCCCCTGGTTAATTTAATGGACTGCAGACTGTTCTGGTCCATCAAGCCACCGTGTTTGGTTCGCAGTGTTCACCTTTAAATCCCTCTGCTCTCTTGTGTTTTTAACACTCCGCTTGTCTCATCCATTTGTGCACCTTTGCATGCAGGATTCTAATTTTCTTTAATGTGGTCGTAAGACAACAGTTTGTTTGTTTTTGGCATGTGCAGGCCGGTTTATTTGAAGAAAAATAGGTGAACCCGTGGTGGCTTCAGCTCTGATTCGTCACAGTGACTTGTGCCGCTCCTTTTTTGGCAAAATGTGAAGCCAGAGCGGAGCGAGTTTATCAGTGCTGTGTTCAACAATTAGCAGTCAGTGGAAAGTTGCTGTTGTTCCACAGCTGGGATGGCACAGTAAGTGCACGAATTCAAAACTGTCCAAACTCAAAGGCCTAAAAAAGACGATGTTGAAAAAGGTCAAAATTCCCGCCATAACAGATAAACGCTGGTGGCTGATCAAATATCCAGCTTTTACCAGATGTTGTAAAATCTATTACAAGATTTTGATTAAAGACTCAAGTCTGACGCTAACGTTGGAAATCTGTAAAAATCAGAATTATCCACTGACTTTTACATTATGATGTATTTGTCAAAATTAGCATAAAAAAGTTTACATTTTCACGCTAAACCTAAATTAGACATTACAAGGATTTAGAGCAACATAGCAAATGTTGGCAGACCTGCTCATGTAATTCTTGAAATCCCAGCATGGCTTGGATATTACTTCAATAACTTAATGAATATATAATTGGATGTTACACACAAAAAGGACGCTGTGATCACCTGTGGTCACGCTGAGGCTCTACCTGAACTTGTCTTTCAGAAGACAAAACAGATCATGTGGAGCTACGATTATTTATTCTCGATAACATTACTTTTGTGTCTGTTAGAATTGAAATCATGATTTAAATTTCATGAATTGTGTAGTCTTAATCTGAATTACACACATTTAACTCGACTAAAGGTGAGAATCAAAAACGTGCTCTACCTCAGCTTTTTTTTGTTTTTGGGTCTGTTGGTTCCAGATATTGATCATTTATTACTGATCCGATTCCAGGGAATGCCCGAGCACAGAGCACTGACAAATTGAAACTTTTCCCACTTGGTAAGCACACGAGAAGCAGCATTTAAAGTCCGAGTAAGCTGGTGAAGAACAACCAAAACAAAGCCTGCCCGCCCGTCCGCTAACTTCTGCTTGTCTGAGTTCGGGTCGTGGGGTAGGGATCATAAGTGAAGACGCTGAGATGTACCGCTCCGAGGCGTTCCCATCGAGCCAGCCCATAAATATACCACCACCAGCATGTCCTGGGTCTGCTCCGGGACCTCCGCCCGGTTAGACGTGCCCGAAGTGCAGCCCAGACCACCTCGACTGGCTCCTCTTAGGTTGGACGAGCTGTGACTCCACTCCGAATCCGAGTCCAGCCGAAGTACGGAGGAAAGTCGTGTCCCGTCAGCAAAGTCAGCCTCCTAATTAAAAGAGCACGTTCCTGAAGAAAATCCAACATTAAACCTGGCCAAGAGTCCCGCTGGACAGTTGAAGAAGTCGATATCTGGCCGTGTTTGGGTCATAAATGTGGCCGTTCCAAGTTCTGCACATCTGTCATTAAAGCGTACAGATGTTGAACTGTTGAAGTCGGACCTGAGAACCCAGCAGCTGCCTGGCGGGATCCTGCCCGCCTCAAGGTGATTCATAAATATCAGTTTTGGCAGATTTGGAAACTCGGCAGCGCTATTGATCAGTACCCGTTTATCAGTCATGGGAGTCGATGATGAGCAGGGTTTTGTGATCTTTCTGACTAGATTCTTTTCTAGTAGAAAACTCAGATTTAAATATCTGGCGGTTTTGGGAAGTGTGTAAAGAATGAGTGCGACCCCCCACCACACACACACACACACACACACACACACACACACACACAACTGTCATCTTATTCCTCATTGCACTTCTTACATTTACTCTTTTCCTTTTCTTCTCATCTTTCCACCACATTCCTGATATTCCGTTTCTGCCTCACCGACTCATAATCGTTAGTTTAAGAAAATTAACTGAGCTGTGTTAACCATTTACAGAATTGCTATTAAAATGCAACACTTTAAATCACGACTATGCAACCCCTTCATTTATTTGTACGTGCACTAGTGTGCACTAGTGTGCACTGGTGTGTGAGTTCTTTTTTCGGTGTGTACTGCTGCAACAAGGTGAATTTCCCCACTGTGGGATTAATAAAGGAACATCTTATCTTTCTCTTTTTATTTTGGGATGGATAAGGTAAAGGTGGGTTATGTTACTTGATAGTCAGTTTAATTTGACGTAACAGTCCATTTAAAGCAGTTGTTTACTTGTTTTTGCAGGTTGCTGTGGTAAAAGTGAAAAACACTGACAAAGTATTCGCCATGAAGATTCTCAACAAGTGGGAGATGTTGAAGCGAGCCGAGGTTGGTTTCTATCCACAGCTTTCCATTCTGAGAAGCATGTTGCAATATTTTGTGAACATTTAAATAAAAATAATGATGATGGATGACTACTTTAAAAGAATTCCTGTTGTAGAGAAAAACGCAGAGCTGTCGTTTATTTTCTTTGAAATCAAAGCTGACTTGATGGGACATGTCACTGCTGGAGCTGCTGGTGGATGTTTTTATCATCCAGCGCTTCCTGGAAGTCTGACATTCCTGTTGGTCCTCTGGGTCCTTGATCTTCATGCCTCATACGTCACAAGTCCAAACTGGTCCTTAATGTTTGTGTGTGAATGCCTGAACATGGGAAGCCGTGCCGAGTATCGGACGCACCGCTTCACGTGCACTCACTAAGCATTTCTCCTCGGTCTCATTAGTTTGAGTTCAGACGGCCTTGATCTTCTCTGATCGGAGCGTTTAGGAAACTCCTCAATGTTCACTGATGGAAATGGTCTTATTTTAGTCTTGGTTTCACTTTAGTTCAAGTCTTTTTTTTCTGAGGAAACTATTCAGCTGTTGCAGCAAAAAATCTCTTTTATGTCTCCAAGCACAATGTTTTTGCAGGGATGTTGCGTAATTCCACTCATGAGGGGGATTATCAAAAATTCAGTAGGTAGAGAGTGTGTCCTGTTTACGAGTTACTGTAGAAGCCTCAAAATTGAGATGAGTTTGTTTTGTCAAGTCAGAATGTCTGAAGTTATTTTGAATGTAAAGATAATTGTATCTTTCCTCAGACGGCGTGTTTTCGGGAGGAGCGAGATGTGTTGGTAAATGGAGACTGCCAGTGGATCACCACCCTGCACTACGCGTTTCAGGACGACAATAATCTGGTAACGCTGGGCTCTCCACGTCACACTCCGACATTAGTCCAAGATAAAATGGTGAAAATGGGAATGTCTGTTACTTCCTGGCCAGCAGAAATGCTACAGCTCAGAAGTGTAAAACGTCTAAATCTAAAGAGATAAATCCAAACCTCCAGAGTCCAGTCACGGGGAAGTACAACTGTTTACGGCCTGTAATGTGCAGAAAAAACTGCCAAAATATTCCTGATCCATGAACATGCTCCGTGTTGTTATGCTAACAAAAGCTAAGAGGGTAAAAGTAAAGGCAGTAAAACAGTCTGCTGTCTTTATTCTTGGTCAAAGTGATAAATTCAATATTAAAGTTGTTAGAAAGAAAATTGGACTTGTTCTAAGTTGGCAAGTCAGACTTTCAGAAATCAGAATCTGCAAAGTAAACTGCAGCTACTGAAGCTCCTGTGTTGCTCACATGAATAAATCCACTCGAGTTGCTCGTTTCTCCAATCATGCAAAGGCTGTTTGTGCCTCGCCAGCAACAACTGCTTTTTTTTTTAAACACAGATTTTAAACGTTGTCTTTGTATCCAGGAGCCCTGAAAACGGAGTGAATTGTTCTTGTGAGGCAGACTTCTCATGTGGATTAATCATGGAAATAAGACTCATTCTAACTTTTATTTAGTAACACGCTGAAAAAAGTCTGAGCATGGCCGGATTAAGTTAATTTACTCTATTTAACGTTGCGTTCCCTGCAATGTGACTGTTGCTCATGTGCACGTTGCAGGGTCATGCTGCAACAATATATTGTGTATTTTTGGTATCTTTGGTGCCGCCCAGAGCAACAGCTCCAGCCTTGTTCTACTCTGCTTATTTGGTTCATTTAGACTCCAGCATGAGAGCTGGTGAGCCACCAGATGCTGACTCGTGAACAGAGTACAATGTGTTTTTGAATTGTAGGAAGTTGGGCAACAGAAGTGTACCGAGCCAAGAAACTTCTACGCAGAAAAGAATTTGTAGTTTGGTAGAAAGTGTGAGCCAAGCTCGTTCTCACTGAAACTGGCTGCTGGAGGCAGTCGTTCCCCCTTTAACCCAACAGTTTGTCCTCTCTCCGTGACCCCGAGTTCAAATGCCACAACTGCTTGTCATTCCATTTCTCACATTCTCACAACAAATGCTGGACACTCCTCAAAGCTTTGAAACATGCACCACTGCCAGTCCACTCATTTATTTTTAGACAAATCCTGAAAAGTGAAACTATTTAGGAGTTGGCTTTGCCTTTGTACAAATGATACTGTGAGGAAAAATTTAGAAGTGGGGTGGGGTGAGGGATGGATTTATATTTATATATATCTATATATATATATATATATATATATATATATATATATATATATATATATATATATATATATATATAC
>JAOWBL010060668.1:2478-15636 GCA_028564865.1 Zenarchopterus dispar
TCCATCCATCCATCATCTTCCTTTTATCCAGGTTCGGGTCATGGGGGCAGCAGGCAGATAAGTTCTGACTCCCCTCTTCCCTGCATCTCCTCCAGTTCTTCCAGGACACCACTATTTGTCCTGTAAATCACACATTAAACACATTTCTAGAACTTCCACCTTTGTAACATTGAAAATAAGAAAAATCTTTCCTTAGAGCCATGCAGCAAAATACTTCATGCATTTGTTAAATCTAGATTTGACTATTGGACGTCCTTGTAAGTGGGACGTCCTAAAATGACTCTGAACGGCCTTCAGCCGGTCCAAAATGCTGCAGCCAGAGTTCTGATGATTAAGTCTCAGCTGTTATTCACTGGCTTCCTGTTCAACCTAGGATATCATTCAAAAATCTTCTCCTTATATGTAAAGACCTCAGAGTTACAGATCATCAAAACAGAGCTCTTGTCTCTCAAACTGCATTCTCACAGAAATATTTAGGCAGACTTTTAAGATTTATATAGTTCATTTGCATTTAAAATTTCCCTCCACTTGGATTACATAGATTTAATATAAACAGGGCAGTAAACTTAATGTAGTGCGTATTTGTCAGTTAAATGTAAATGAAAGCATTAAGCATGAGCTCCATGTAATACCAATAAACCCAACTTGTTTTAAATATGTGATGACAGATGTATATTTTTTGTATTGATATATCTTATTTGTTTAAAATTCTTAAGAATCAGTGTATGTACTGAATGCACAGCACATTGATTTTAAGTATTTGAAATTATTTAGATTTATTAGTGGTAACTGCATGGAAATTTAATATGCAATTGAAATCTTGAAATCAGTACTTAATATTTCTGTGAGTGTGGGTTTATTGCTGGTTCCTGGAGTTTCCAACAGTAAAAGAGGAGACAGATCTTGCAGTTATCAGACTCTTGGTTCTGGTGAAACCAGTTCCTGGTTCTGGTAGAACCAGCTCTCAGTTAGTCATCAAGACACCCTATCTACCTTTAAGGTTAAGTTTCAAATGTTCCTTTTCGATAAAATTTGTAGTTATTGCCAGCTCAGGAGCTCTGAACCATCTCTTTAGTTACTCTACTATAGACCTAGACTGATGGGACTTCCCATGATGCACTGGACTCTTTCCTCACTCTGTTTTCTTTACTCTTCTTGTCTGTAGATGTCTTTACTGCTGTCAGTAACTTTGTGTTTCCCTCTTATCTCATGGATGGATATTCACAGACTAATCTCTGAGTCTGGTTCTGATGGAGCCAGCCCGTTGAGCTGGATTTTCCATTCAATCTTCCATTCTTAGTCTAAACCAAGAAATTCCTCAAATGATGCGTTTCCGCTAGCAGGAGTTCTGGTTAACCTGCCAGACAAAAACCAGACAGGAACCTCAAACAGGGTCGATGGTTTCCTCAGCCCCATCAGCTGCCGTGTCTTCCTTAAACTGTAGTGTCACACAAGAACCTCTGACTGAACAACTAACCCAGCTGACCACTAGGTGGCGTTGCTGTTCACAAAAGGCCAGCGGCAAGCAAAGAGATGAAACGGAGGAATGCATCAAAAGAATAAAGAGGAGAATAAACATGTAAACAATGGATGCTATTATGTTTATGTTGGCTTTTATTTAACATATGCTTTGGTTGTAGTGATTAAAGGAAACCCCTTGCTGGACTTTTACATTGGTGTAATACACCAACAACATCTGAACCGACTCACCAGTCCATTTATCACTGAGAGCGAGAGTTCTGCAGGCCTTGATGACAAGCTGATGACAACCATTAATTAGAATCAGATGTGTTTCTGCAAGGATACATCTAAAATGTGCAGGACAGTGGCCCTCTAGGACTGGAGTTGGAGACCCCTGATCTATTGTTTTTTTCTTGTATTCT
Source organism: Zenarchopterus dispar (assembly GCA_028564865.1). Lineage (NCBI taxonomy): Eukaryota > Metazoa > Chordata > Actinopteri > Beloniformes > Zenarchopteridae > Zenarchopterus > Zenarchopterus dispar. The sequence continues at coordinate 4,362 of JAOWBL010060668.1, forward strand.
TTGACTTCATCAAATGCACTTTTTCACGAATGCTTTTGGTCCAAATGGTCGAAATAAGTTGTGGTCACATGATTTATGTTCATGTGAGAGTGCTGAACATCATTTAGAAATCCAGATCAGCAAAGACCCCCACCAGGAAGTTCCTGTTGGCCAACCTGAGTACCTCCACTGCTGTCCAAAGATACCTGCCTGTCCTTACCTGAGCAGCATGTACCGTCCTTTCAGCCAGGCCGGTCTGGACAGTCCTGTGGACACTGAGTGGAGGAAATCCTCACAGACCGTATTGATCTGTTTTAGGTCCAGGTTGGGGGGTCGACGTCCGGTTGCCCTCCACAGACGCCAGAGACGGTATGTATCTCGAAATGTCTCGATACGAGAGGCCAGGATGCCGCGTGGATCTCTAACCAGTTGGACCACCTGAAGATGAAGGATGATCGGTGGAGAAATGAGCAGCATGGTTACATTCACGAGTTAGTACCACCTTTTAGATTAAAAACACAATAAAAATCATCTGCCAGTAGTGAGTTTTAAACATGACAAATATAATCTCAGGTGCACAGCAACAGAAAACTATGTCATTTTTTCATCAAATAAATAATAACATAATGATGACAAGGATATTATTATCTGCATCACTACACACTGGTCCTCCTAGAAATCACACCGACTGACCCATTACCTTACATTATATAGCATTTAGATGCTTTTATTCAACGTGACTTGGATGAATACAGTCAAGCTACAAGAACATAGTAGATCACAAAGTAAGTACAGATAAAACAATATTTAAATAAGTGTAGCTAAGAGCCACAAAGATCATATTCAAGCGCTCTGGAAGTTAAAGGGGGAGCACAGTTCCCTACAGAAGGTGTTCTTGGAAGTTTTTAACACCTTCTTGAACGTAGTGAGGGATGACTCTGACCCCTCACAGAATGAAGGATTATGGACATTTTAGTTGGCATAGATCTTCTGTGACTTCTTTCCTCTCCACAGCAGAACTCAGCTGAAGACCCAATAAGAGCGTCCTCAGACAGTCCCACAGATGTCTGAGACTGCCCCCGAGTGACAGTAAGGCAGTACTGCAGCTGTGTGAGGCTCCACCGCAGCTCAAACACATTAGTCATCAGTTCATAATATCCAAGTCAGCTCAGTGAGGGGTCTCCTCTAACCAGAAACTGATCATGTTTCTTGTCAGACGTTGGCTTCAGTTGAAGCCAACAATCAATAACCAATTAAAAGAGCTCCATCCAGCAAGCTAGACATCATTCATGCCCCTGTGTAATCTGCCGTGGACACTGGTTCAGAGTTGCCTCATCAGCAGAGGGAGCAGATCACCTGTCAATAAAATAACCTGTCAGAATTTATCTGCCGCTCACCACATCTGTTAGTGTTATACCAGTCTCTCCTCCAGCCAGTAGACAAGCCCTGATGGAAGTCCAGCTGTGCAAATTCAAGCATCAGTAGTTCAATCTTATATTGTTTTATTATGTTTAAAAACTGACTGGAATGACATGTTAAAAACATTATTTTACAGCATTGACACTTTAAAACTTTAAGATATGACACGGCATGTTTCATGTCCTAGATCGGTGTTTCCCTACCCTGGTCCTCGGGGCACACTGTTTTAGATGTTTCCCTGCCTTATCACACCCTGATACAAGTGGCTGTGTCATTGACAGACTTGTTCAGACCTTGATGACAATTTTCTAATGGCCATTAATGAGAATCAGGTATGTTGGAGCAGGGAAACATCCAAAACGTGCAGGACAGCGTCCCCCGAGGACCAGAGTCATGAAACAATGTCTTAGATGTTTCCCTCCTTCATAACAGATGAAGGCATCAGCAGCAGCTTGCCATCAAGGTCTGCTCAAGTCTTTATGTGACACATTCACTTGAATCAGGTAAGTTGAAGGAGGGAAACACCTCAAGACAGTGGCCTTGAAGGGCAAGACTTCACCTCTGCTTAGATGGAGAGTGGATGCAATGAACATGTGGACCAGGAGGAACTTAAACATCATCTTCCATCCTTTAAGTCTCCAGTACGATAGGTTATTGATGAGCTGCTCTGGTCCATGTGATTGTGGAGTTGTTTAGTTTCATAGATTACCATGAGTTGTATGTCATCACCAATATAATGAATACTTTAGAGGTAACCACCTGCAACACAGACATTCATCTCTTTTGAAAACAGAGCAACAGGACTGGACCATTTCTGTACCTTCAGGTTGAGTCCCGGGTCTTCTAACAGTGGCCTGAGGTCACTGATTTGGGGGATTCGGACCGTCTTAATTGCAGTGTGGCGTTTCGCTCTGCAGGCGTCCACTGCCAGCGACACATTGAGTGGTCCACACCTCCTCACGCACTCCCCCTCATCAGCCAGAACCAGGTTCTGCTCCTTTGGATCAAGACCGGCCCCGCATACAGGGGAAGAACAAAGAGAGCGGCCTAAAAACCAGAGATACAGAAGAGGACCATCAAACTAATGACATGGACTGAAGACAGCAATCTGAGACAGAACTGAGCAGGATCTCACTGGCTCCTCTTCTGAACAGCTTCTCCGTCAGATGTCCAGCAGGAGGGGGGTGTATGTATCCCTCCAAGCTATGGAGACCACACTGGAACAGTGACCGAAGCAGCTCCCTGGAAGCTCGCAGCATCACCCTTCTTTCAGCCAGGTTTCCTGTCTGAGCTGGCCGGGGCAGTAGGGACATCTGGACGTGGTAAAGGGGCTCAAACAGGTAGAACACCTGAGCAATGACAGTACAGGACCATGGCAGAAAATCTGAGCAATATGTAGGACAGTCAGTCAAATGGACTTGAACAGACAGTTTATGATCACCAACAGCCTGGCCGTTCTGGAGCATTTTGAAAAAGACCCTTGCAGGCCAGGCACCTGCAAATGCCACACTGGAAGAACCAATTTGGGCTTTGCGTAGTCAACCCTCCTTGAGAGAAGACTGCAGGTGAGCTTCAAGGGTCTGAGGTAAAGCCAAAAGCCTGGAACTGTAATAGAAATCTCCTCTTCAGTTCTTTCAACTTTCTTGTCAACATTAAAATGTCTGACCTGGTAGGATCCACTGACTTTTGACAGTAACGTGATCATTTCTCTGCAGTTTTATTGTCACATAGCCATTTTTGAAACACCAACATGAGCCCTCAAAATTAAACTAGAAAGACAAAATTATCATGAACAAGCTGAGATGGTTACCACTCTTTTGTCTGCTGATTGTGCCCACACTAATGGTGGCAATGAATAAGAAGAGACTCAAACTTGAAGAAGACATTGAGGTGGCTGGGCAACAAAATCTCTGGTCTACAGTATTCTCAACCAGCACCAAGTCAATACCCTCTCCACCCAGCGGTTTTTCAGTACCAGACTGAAATACCAAATCCCAGGCAGGGATTTGTCTCAGCCCAATAGACGTTTCTGAAAACTTTTATTGCAGGGATGGTCCTGGTAATGGAGACCCATGCCAACAGGCCCTGTAAAATTGCACCAGAACCCCAATGATGAAAATCCATCTAGTGTCAGGTGGATGGAGGACAAGGCTGCTGGCTATAGAGAAGATGGAGATCCAATCTAGACAAAAAAAAAACAAAAAACTGACCTCCACTCTGGGTTAGTGAAATGTATCAAGGACAGATGCTCCGTAGAGTAGAGGTCACATGTTTCTAGAGTGGAGGTCCATTACTCCAGCCAGACCATTTAGCTGCTGTTAGAGTATCTGGATTTAAAAAATGCTTGTTTTTGTTTTGTTTTTTTATTTTTTTTTAGTTATGCTCATGATATCCACCATTGATCTCCTCAGACACTACTGCTTTACACTGCTGTCTGGTGGGAGATGTGTCTTAACTTTAACTTCAACTGGAGAAAACTTGTCAGTTTCATACAAACATTGTCATAAACAACAAAGACAAAATTATTTTAGACAGCCAGCTAAAACAGGCAGCAATGAAGCTTGGTGGTCAGCACTTTTGCTTGGAGGAAGAAGGTTCCTGGGTCAGATCTCAGCTGGGTTCTTTCTGTAAAGAGTTTGCATGTTCCAGCGTGGATTTGCTCTAGGTACTCCTATTTCCTTCCACAAACATGTTTGCCAGGTTATCAGTGATTCTAATTTGCCTGGAGGACTAGCTGTGTGGTTGTGGTCCTTGTGTGATGGCCTGGTGACCTGCTCAGGTGCATGGCTGCCATTCCTCTGAAGAAGACTGGCAGGTTCCAGCAGACTCCTTTGAACTTGACAAGGAAGAAGCAGGTATAGATCATGGATAAATGCCAGGTGAAATTTGTTATTTTGAAACAATTTATTAGTTTCACTGAAAAATCAATGCCATACCCCTACCGTCCAAAAGCCCCCATCAACCATCCAAATGCTTCCTTTCCAAAAATACCAAATCATCTGTCCTGACCTTTTTTGCAGTGTTGTCTCAATGTTACCAGTGCTACCAGTTCTGATTCCTGAACTCAGGGTATCAGTCGATACCAAGTACTGATTTGAATCAAGTGTATGATGCAATGACCAGCTCCAACAGCTCATGCACCACCTCTTCTCTGACTCCAAATGTAAGTCACAAAGCAGTGTTTTATAAGTTTCTGTGAAGGCTTGAAGAGCATCAAATAAAATCTGGGAGTCCAACACCATATTTTTTGGTGTCAGACTGTGCATACATCTAAACACTCACTCATGCCAATACCCTTATTTTTGGCAGATTCAATGAGTATTTCCGACACTGGTATCAGATTCGAAACAACATAATTTCTATGACATAACTTAAGCGACCCAACTGTGATTTTTTTTTTCACCTTCCCGATGTGACACAGATCCCATACAACTACTGGAGGAAGAAAAACAAAAACTCAGAGATCCAGATGTGGCGATAAATCAGGTATGTATAAGATATGTACATCATGGACGAGCCATCTAAACAGATAGATTAGATTTTTTGACATTATAGTGACTCAGACTTCCTTGAAAATGCAGTGATGGTTGGTGGTCAACACATGTGGACCCTCAGTTTCTTACTCATTGTGAAATATATTTCATCCATCCACTCATCCTCTATACCCACTTGTTCTTATTCAGGGCCACAGAGATCTGCTGATATCTATCACAGCCCTCTTTGGGTGACAGTTAGGGGTACACCTGGACAGTTCATCAGTCTATTCCTAATCTTTTCCAAGATTCTTCAGAAAGAAAGTCTCAGAAAACAAAAGTTTATATCAGCTGTGTTCACTAAGAATAGGACTGTTTTCCTTCTAACTGACATTTTCTGGGTCAGTTGTGAAAATCACATGCGATGATCTGGACCAAAAGTAGAGAACTACAAAGTCAAGAAGAATTTAAGGGATTTTTCATGTGATTAAAAATAGCTTGAGTGACTTCTGTGTCACTTGGCCCCAGTTGGCCACAGGCTCAGTCAGACTGATGAGCCTTTATCACGACTCATCTGAACCCAGGTGGACCCGGTTTTATGGTTCTGCTTTTACCTGCGGGTGCTGATTGAAGAGCTGACCAACAAATGAGGATCCGCTCCGTGTGGTGGCCAGGATCAGGATGTTGGTTCCGCTCCCAGCATGGTGGGTGGGGCCTGAGAAGACAGTGTGGGTGGCAGCATGGCGGCAGCAGGGGTGAGGGCCTTCACGTGTCCGCCTGACTGCCCGGTTGGAGGGGTTGAGGCTCCAGTTGGCGGTGCAGCTGGTGTGGGCCAGGCCCACGGAACAGAGCAGGCTACTGGAAAAGATCCGGACGGTTCGGACCGCTGTGTACTGAACCGCCACAGACGCCAATGCCAACACGACCACCGACTTCCAGGAACACTGCATGGTGTGTCCAGATGCATCAGGTCATCATGGGAACGGCTGTAACACAGAAGGCCAGACAAGAGCTCAAGTTGGTCCAGAGCTGTCCTGCCTCCCGCTGGTAGACCACAGGAGGCAGGTAAGGTTAGAGCTTAGTAACAGACTAATACAACCATAGTTCACAGCACCACTATTTATTAACCAAAAACGAAGCTCAAACTGAAGCCAGCACTAAAAGCCCCCCATGACTGAACCAGTCATGATCAAACCATCATCCCTCCACCACTGCTTAATAGTGGGTCTGAGGTGGTTCTACTGAAATGCTGTGTTTGGTTTTCTCCAAACATAGTTGTGGATATTAAAACCAAAAATCTCCACTTTAGTCTTATCTGTCCAGAGGACATTGTTTCAGTGAACCTCAGTTGTGCTACCATCTTCTTTTTCATCTTTGTGATTGTACTGTTTCTGCCTTCTTCCTATTGGACTATCATGGACTTTAAGTGACTTTGAAGTGAGTCTACAGGAAACTGCATTGTTGGCCTAAAGGGTCTGAGGATGAAGCTTAGCTCAGGGTAAACACCAGAAGCCTCTTCTGGTATGAAAATTCATCTCAGGGCTATGTTTCTTGTACAATAAGGGGTGTTACCATTGAACTAACAAGTATCATGTTTGGTTGAGCTACCAGTCCGATTGATCTCTGCAAGTAGGCTCCATGTTGCTTTGAACCTCAATAGTCTGAACAATGATGTTTCCAGATGTGTTTGATTTGAGTTTGGCAGCAAATTCAGTGAAGCCTTAAAATGTTGTCATGCTATGTGTAAATATGACAGTTGTGACAGATGATCAGTTCACTTTTGAAGTTATTAATGTTACAGTCACATACAACCACAACGTTTTTTTCAAATGAAATATATTTTAGTGTTCTGACTCATGACTGACTCATCACACATTTGTTAACACACTGAATTTTACAGCAAAGACTGACATTATTCTTGTTGAACGGTAAACAGTTTTATTAAGACCAAAATATTAAGACCTTTGACTTTAGTTGAGTTACTCTTGTTTTTATTCTTTAAACCTAGTCTTGTGCTTTGGTTTAAATGTATGTCTGACCTGTGACAGCCGACTTCTGATCATTGTTCTGTTTTATTCTCCGTAATGTCATTGTGTTCTAAAGGTAAACCATGCGTCCTGGAGGGCTACGTGCACATGGTTCATTTCTTGACAGCATCTTGTTTTGCTGTGGCTTTTAATGAGTCTGTGCTCAATACAAATAGCTTAGTGATATTAGTAATACTAGACCTGACGACTTTGTGTGCCTTTTTAATTCTACTTGCACTAGGGTGTTGGTCGTAGTGGTTCCCTTCAGAGTTTAATGTTCTAAGCCAGCAAAAGAGCTATGGCTACATGACGACATTCACGCTCTTAGACACGCTGAAAGAAAATGGAAAACGGACTGTCTGCACATTTTCTTGGAAATGTTTGAAAAGAGCCTGTTGGAATACCAGAGAAAAGTGAATGCATCAAAAACTGAGTTTTTAGCTAACCTTGTGTTACATAAGACAATAGGCATAGATGTAAATTTATTTTAAGACTCTTCATTCTCTTATGAATCCCTGCTTTTCAAATGGTATTGTGCCTTCACCTGCTCTGCTCTGGTTAGAAGGCAGAAGTTATCTTCCTATTATATGCTTGCTAGAATCAAGCCCCAACCATCTTACTTCATTGAGGCTCATGCAGAGCTAAGATATATTGCAGTTCCTCGACTGGCCACTAGAGGCTGGCTGCAAAAGTGAGTTCATCCCCACTGACCTCCATGACTCCAGACTGTAAACATGTTTATTTCTTGGGTCATTCCACCAACATTCCAAAACATACAGTTCCTCTGCTGACCACTACAAGGTGTCTCAAGAGTGAGTCGATATCCACTGGGATCCACGTCAAAATGAGACCTTCGCTGAGCTGGCAGAGCTAGCTGACCTAACAAATGCAGGTCCTAGTGGAGCTTGGTTGGAGCTCTGTAAGTCCTCGGTTCAGCTCTAGCAGCATTTTTATCATGTGTTTATTTTGGTAGTGACATCAGAAAGGAGTATGTTTGAAAAGACTCTATCTGAATGAATGCGAAGTAACACCATAAATAGAGTCTTAGGTTAGTATAAGATGTTTAAAGAAGACCAGTGGTAAGTGAGGTAAGTTGGGCGTGTTCAAAATAGCTTCCTGGCTGGGTGGAGTCAGCTCCTGCCAATATGAAACCATCAAGAACCTTAAAATACAGGCTTCAGAGGTCCTCTTTAAAAACCATCTGAGTGACATCCCAGATGGTTGGGCCAGGTCTGTCCAGTCTGTTCATGGAGTCAGTGATCAAGGTGGACTAGGGGGACGTGATGATGTCATCAGCAGTGTTTTTGTCATCCTGATGCTGCAAAGCCATAGATGTTTTTGCTCAAATGGCCTTAATATGCTGTTGTGTTCGCTACAGTGAGCCTCAGTAAAATATAGCTAGGTTCATTTTGTTACCTTACTCCTTTATTTAAGCTTCAGGGAGTAAAATCTAACCTGTCTTCTTCTTCAAGAGAACCAGATGAATGTTGGTGATTCAAACTCCATCACTCCAGAGTTTTACTGAACATGCAGGAATCCCAAAAACAGGTCTCTTTATAAAGCTAGAAACGGCCCTAGTGGCCTGGGTGATTGTAGGGAGGTGCAGGTTATATCACAGCCCACGTGCACGCGCTCCTCAACCCTGAACAGGTTAATGAATCCTTCTGCGCAGCCGCAGATACGTGACGTTTGATCAGCTTGATTGACAGGTCTTCTGCCTTCGATGCCATCCTCCTGCACGCGCACCGCGGTGCACGCGCTAACAGCAAATGGTGCGCGCGCTCACCCCCAGAAACGGACCGAACTCCCCAGAACCCACCTAAATCCGGAGAACCCCACAGAAGCCGGGTAAATCCGTTACCTCTGATCTGTGGGTGTTCCGCCTCCATCTTCAGCATCTTCATCTTCACGGAGGGCTGCGGAGTCAGGATCTGAACGGGAGCTGAGCTCCTCCACGCTCGGGATCGGGGTCCAGGTCCAAGCCCTGATCCAGATCCAGATCCTGATGCAGATCCTGATCCAGGTCCGATCTATTCCCACCGTCAGATGTTTAGATGTTCTGGTGTTGGTCCACTGCCGCTGTGCAGGACCAGACTGATGGGAATGACGTAACACGTCCCCCCGCGCAGCGTCACTCCCACTACGCTCACTGTTCATGTGCTTGTCGTCGCCACACACGCGTGGATGTTATTTGTTTTTATGATTAACACATCAGCAGCTGCAGAAAATGTGAAACAGCTGAGGTTAAGAGAAAAAGCATCACGTGACTCAACGTGTGACGCCACGAGTGGGAACCAAGATCAGTTACATTGGAGTGGCCTGCAGCGATCTACCTTATGTCCTAGATGAAGTCAAGGTCTCTGTCCAGTAAAACTCCAGTTTGAGATGACATGTGGCGCTGCTTTTTATTGATCATAAACTGTTTAAAAAGAACTGAGAAAACGTTGACATCACTAGATGGTTTCCAGATCCAGGTCACCCACCACGCCATGTTGGCAGCAGGTGACTAAAGGAAGATGGAGCCTGGAAATGGGTCATCATCACAAGTAGCAGAACGTTGCTTTGCAATAGCAGCAGTTTGAGACAAAGTTTCAGATGGAAAGCTGCACTTCACGTCACCATGAAAACTGCCAATCCAGCTCTCTGATATCAAATTTATGTTTGATTTTTGTGGATTTGTGTCAGTTATGAGGAGACCAGGGACAGGAGCAGCCAGGAGCAGCGGTTCCTCCAGAAACTGTTTGGTATTTTATTCTGCACGTCTTCTGAACAGAAATTCAGAATCGTTGTTTGATCAGGATTTGTTGTTTAAACAGCATACTAATGAAGTTTATAAGACAGCCCCCCAACTCCTGTTATATGGCAAAGATTAGGAGAATCCTAACCCAGAGGGATGCTGAAAAACTCCTTCAGCATCCCTCTGGATCTTCTAGGCTAGATTACTGGTTTCTGTTATTACATGGAACTAACTTTAATGAATGGGACCATTTCTCTGGACTGTGTACATGCAGAAATATGAAGTAATACAAGAGTATCCTAAACTATGATGTCTGTTGGAAAATAGCTATTTTTGAAATACTTACTAATATAAATGATGGGGCAAAATTCTTTCTTTTTTTTTTTTTTTTGTAGCTGAGATATGGTCCAGGTGATTCTGAGTTTCAGCCAGACTTTTTCAAATGTTATATTAGTTTTTACATAACTAAAAATGCTGGCATGAATTTTCTTGAGCTTTTTTCAAAGTTCTGTTTGAATTCTGTCCTGGTAAATAAAAAAAAAGATGAGACAGCATCAGAAACTCTGATTTGCAGTAAAAAGGTGATTTTTATCTGTTCACAGTGAAAGTAAGAAGTTTACATAAGCAGCGAATACAGGATTGATGAAAATATAAACTTGAATTAAAGAAAAAAAGGCCTATACTAACAACATTAAAAACGTGGTTTATATCTCATATTTTCTCTTCAGCATTTGGGTGTTTGTGTCCAGCTGAACTATATGGTTGACCTTGTTTCTCTATACTGATGTATGCTGAAATGCAGAAAATGAAGTCACTTTTTTTTCTCCGCTGGAGCACCTCAGCTATCCGCCTGTCCCCTAACCCTACCCATTTTTCAAACCAAAGTTACATCCATGGCTTCAGGTGGCCTACCAGGTGCAGATGGACGACGATGTGCAGGTGAGCTAACAGCTACAGGTGATGTGACGGTGTTGTGGAAAAAAGTATCCATTTCCTCTGTATAAATACATTTTAACCACTAGAGGCCTGCAATACCTGAATAAGACTGAAATAATATAATAACATTTTAAAATAAAGACTTAGCAATATGGCTTGAATGAGGGAATTATTTAATTATCTTTTGCATGCAAAAGGGTCAGAACGTACATCTGAAGTTTCATTGCAGAAGTGACCCAGACAGTCATCAGTACAACAGTTTTACATGCGCACTGAGAAGGTAAACGGCTGCAACTGCACAGACACAATACTGGACTGAACTGAATTTACTCATAATAAACTCACAGAGGGCTGGTCATTTTTCCATCACAAGGTCCAGGTGAAGTACCAGGTCCAGGTGAAGTACCAGGTCCAGGTGAAGTACCAGTACAGGTGAAGTACCAGATCCAGGTTAAGTACCACATCCAGGTGAAGTACCAGGTCCAGGTGAAGTACCAGGTCCAGGTGAAGTACCAGGTCCAGGTGAAGTACCAGGTACAGGTGAAGTACCAGGTACAGGTGAACTACCACATCCAGGTGAAGTACCAGGTCCAGGTGAAGTACCAGGTACAGGTGAAGTACCAGGTACAGGTTAAGTACCACATCCAGGTGAAGTACCAGGTACAGGTGAAGTACCAGGTCCAGGTGAACTACCAGGTGCAGCT
>JAOWBL010060690.1:0-22195 GCA_028564865.1 Zenarchopterus dispar
TATATATATATATATATATATATATATATATATATATATATATATATATATATATATATATATATATACTGTATAAACACATGACTCTTAATAAAGAAGGGGTTCTTATTGTGGATTCTTGGAAATCCAGAGGCTCCTGTTCTCAGTCTCCACTGAGATCACATCATCACAGGCCCCCCTTCAAAAGAAACAAGTCATCAATTTTTCATGATATCCTTGAGGCCTTCCTTCAAAAACACTGAAAGAGAGAGGCTACATTTCATCAAAGGTGCAATATAAAACCTCAGTAAACCACAGGATGCTGCTTTTAATGTTGCCCTGTCTCAAAAAAAAAAAACAAAAACAAAAACAAAAAAACCTGTGCAATGTTGATTCTGGTCCGTTTCTGGTTTCTCCAATGAAGGGAAAACATAAATGTTCCCTTACCTACCATCTATTGCTCAGTATGGGATGAACAAACATGAACATCCATGTGCTGAAAGTGGTGTCTTTCTGTCTTTGACTTGCCATTTTAACATTTTTGAGATGGTATTGATGTGAAACTCTACTTAAGCAAGCAGACATGTCAGAACTGACTGTCCCTTGGTAGGACCAGATTCAGAGAAGCCTTTAGGAGGAAGAAAACCAAACACACTAAGACAGACAGCCTGCTGTGAGTCTGTGGAAGACAACTGGTGGGGTTCTGTGGGCCAGTCATTCATCTGAGTGTTTAGACTCCTCAGCATGAAAGAACTGCACTGCAGCAAAGCCAACAGTATCACCCTGGAGGAACTAGAGGCTCTCGCGGTGGCTGTGGAGGAGGGATCTGCGTGTTAGCGAAGCATTTGGTCACAGGCCAGGGCCTGTTCACCCCTGGATGGGGCACCCTGGCAAGGGTGTGTGATGCTTCAAGATCCAAATTACTCTATGACCAAAGGTTTCACCACCGAAAACACAGTGGTGAAAAGAGTTTTATAAAACTAGATAGCACAAACAGCAACAATGAACTCTGGCTGAACAATCTACTCAAGTAAACAAGCATCCTGCGAGTTCACTTGAAAAAACACCAAAGGTAGAATTGGTGTGTAGTGACTATTCAACCAAAGTCACTTTATCAAAGTTAAAGGAAGTTTGTATAAAAAAAAAACAAACAAAAACACTACATGTTGATGCTCTTCAGAGGATATTTGATTACCCTAAGGCTAAACTGTTTTTACAAATACTGCAGTTTGTGAGCGCTATCAGCCAAGATTAAAATTTCATTCAAGCTGATTCAGAGTTCACCATTTTCTGCTGCTGTGGACGAGTCCACAGACTCAAGAGCATCCGGAGGGTGATGAGATTGAGCTGAATATATATGAGCTTATCTTAAATTCAGGTTTGAGTTCAAGGGGTGACGGAGGAAAAGTCAGCTTCATCAAACCTGGAATGGATAGATTTTATTCAGGGTTATTACACCTTTTCCAAAGTCAAATTCACACTTTTAAATAATCTTTAAGATTAATTCTAAGGGTTTTCAATATCCTCATCACATGAAATCAAATGTTATTGAGTTTTTTTTTTTGTTTGTTTTTTTTTAAGGAAGCTGAAGCTATATTTTGTGCAACGACTGCTAAAAGGCTAACATGAAAAAGTTGGTATCCATTGTAAACTTTACTGGAATAATATGAAACAATAATTCAGCAAATCTTTTCATTGGCAATAGATGCTTGATTAAAAATGTTCAGAATGAGAACATTACCAACTCTTTTTTTAGCCTTTACAAATCTATGCAAATCATAACATAAAATGTGATTTGAGATAAATACTATACTGTATATTACTTAAAAAAAAGGAAAACAGTCCTCCAGTTTCTGCTGTGAACACACCAGATAGATAACACGCTGGGTGATCAATAAATGCTCTTTAAAAATCAAAGTAACAATAACTTCAGTTGGCATAAGTGCCTTTTTATCTCCTGAGCAGAAAAAAACCCTGCAGTGGATAACACAAAGTGTAAAGTTGGCAGGCGATGTCAGAGTGGCGAGGCCTGCTGAACTCCACTGGCTGCTGCCGCTGAACTGGCCGATGCTGCGCTTTTGGCCGTTGATGTGGAAAACATTTGACATTTTATTTCATCGCATGACTGTGACATCGGACATTTCTCTTTCTGAAAAACAAAGCAGAATCAGATGTTTTGTGAAATGAAAAACATATGTAAGCATGGATCTACACAAAAGTAGTCCAAATTCGACATATTGAATATTATAATTACATAAAATTAATTTAAATGTTTTGGAGTTTAAATTTGAATAACTGTCCTGTCTTGGTCTGTTAAACTGTATCACTAGCAGCTGAACATTTTAAAGGTAAACACTAGTGGTTTCAGAGCTTCCGTGATGTTTTGTTAGTTTTCTGTTAGGGGGTTAAATGATTGGGGTTCTTTGACTTGACATATCTTGATTTTTTCTTTTTTCAGACATTCTGTGATTTTTCCAGTGTGATATTTGCTTGGAATCATTGCCCAGTTGCAAAACCCAATTTCAGTCCAGTTTTAGCTGTCAGGGCAGATGGACATGCATTTAAATCTAGGGGACTTCTTGACTGACAGTGATTGCAAGCCACCTTTGTCTGGTAGCTGCAGAACAAGCTGAAATAATTACTTATGCACTACTGTGTTTTACAGCTTGTTTGAAGTGTTTGTGCTGGTATATTTTATATAGTTTTAACCAGACATGGTGCTACAGTATGTCACAAGACATTTCCATTTTTGTCTCCTCTGTCCAGAGTATAGTCATGTGGTTTGTTCACATAAAATTTTGAATATCTAAGCTGTGCTACCATGTTGTTTTTTTTTTTGAAGATGAGACTTTCTCCTGACAGCCTTTCCAAACATGTCATATCTGTTGAGTGTTCTAAATGTACTCTCATAAATGTTAACATTTAACATGCTCAGTCTGGCTTGTCGAGTCTTAGATGCAGTCTGAGATGGATTTTTTTTTTATTTTTATGTTGCACACTTAAGAATGTATTCAGTGTGTCTTAGGAATTTCTCATTGGACAGACTATAAACAGATGACATAACATCACTCTAACACATTTCTATTTCCCATTCTGTTATTGCAGTGAAGCCCTACAAGCATTGGAGTGCCTGAAGCATTCTTTTCATGTTCATCTTGACAGGTCTGACTGGTAAAATTTAGTTTAAACATTTTCTCATATAACAGACGACTTTTACATCTTACATTTGAACAGACACTGTAGTCACATGCATCTGCATTAAACAGAAGACTACACAGCACACTGCCTCTTGTGGCGAGTGTTAACAAGTGGAGATTAACGTTTTCTCATAATAATCTCTGACAAGTGTGTGTACATGGGACATTATTGAACAATGTTAAAACACAGTTCAACTAAGAAATATATCAATTAACTTTCATTAAATGAAGGTAAACCATATGAATGATTGGGGGTGGGGGCTGAGGGGGTGGCTATTTTTTGTACTGTATACTTTCTATATTTACAACATTTCAGAGTATTGTGTATTCTGACCCAATGTAAACTTGCAGCCTTGTCCATCCAGTGAAAACTGGCATTACAACTGTCTTGAATGGCAATGTCTTTTTACTCCAAATAGTATAGAAATGATCTTTGTAACCATTTCAGATTCATGGGAAGTAAAAGTTGCTTTTTGAAGATGATTGCTGATTTTTTTTCTTCCTTGAAAAATATCCTAAATACTTCAGACTTGAAAACCATAAACGTTTAGTGGTTCTTACACTTATTGATGATAAACTGATCAAGCATGTTTGATTAGTAGCACCTTATTGCTGCTTACCACCTTAACTCCTGTGGGAGCTATGAGGCCCTGCTCAGATTTTCACACACTTCTGCATCGTGACTCTTTTTTCCTTTTGTGCTATTGTATTCACTTTTTAGTTCATTTTTAAACCTGATATAGACCAGATTTTTTTAATATAATCTTTCTAAACATTACAAGTAACAGAGGATGCATATGATTGTGCCTTACTTCCATTTTAAGTTCCATTTTGTTTAATTGAATTATTATTTATTGTTTTTCTACACATTGGCTTGGCACAAATTTCAAAGTGCAGGACAGCGACCAAACCGACCTGTAGGCAGGTGTTATTACATTTGACTCAAGTGATGCTCAGTTTTTCGAGAAGGCACAGGGTCCAACACCTACCGTTCCCCAGGTTCGACCACTTAGTCCCAAACTCAGTGTGTCTGTGTGTGTGCGTGTGTGTGCAGGTGTGAGTGGAAATACAGAGGGTAGATTGGATTTGGATTTCAGACTGAGTATCTGGGGATGATGGGGATTACTTTTAGAGTTTGCCACTGTTTCCTTTGGACTTGAGGTTTTACTGCTGGCATTTCATATTTCCAAACTGACATGACATTGAAGCACTGCAGAAAGGTTTCATAAAAAACTTTACAGTTGCAAAATGTCTCAGAACAGTGGATATTTTTCTCTTTCGTCTTTGCATTTGCCATTAATCAGAAAACAGACATTCATGGTGTGTCTGTACATGATGACTGGCCACAACAGCACATTTGCCATTTGTTGTCATCTTGCCATCAGGCAAGTGTTGAGCCAAGTTCACCTTTCACCCTTTGCATCATCATGGGAACAATCAGATGACAGTATGACCTGGATCTGGCTTTTTCGTTGTTGGTGTTGCTGTTTTCATTTCATTTAGCCCTTTCATGTCTAGTGCTCACTGCACTGTACACATATTCAAATGCTGTTTCCAAATGCACACATGGGTTACGATTGTTTTAATTATACACGATCTATTTTTAGTAGACATAACAGCGCCATCCCACATCTATGCAACATATTGAACTAAACATGTATTGAACATATGGCGGCCTAGGGCAGTGGCTCAGACCATAAGCCTATGGTTCAGTTCCTGGGCTCATCACTCCCCACGTTGCCTCCAATGCATTTGTCACATTATCATAAATGTGTATGTCATAGAAAGCAATGTGTCTATGCCTAGATTCAGTAGAAAGTTATCCATATAGACCTTCATAGATGGTTGTTGTGTCACACAACAAAGTGCACAATAACACCTCCTCCCCCTTCTTCATTAATGGGGTCACTGTGCACAATCTGACAGCCAATCAGTCACCCAAATAATTTTCAAAACTCATGCCACTGATGAGATGTAAACTGTGCTGTTTATTTTTTTAAAAATGGCTCAAGAGAAGAAACTGGGGTTCAAGCTGGTTATGGTGTGATTTGTTCAGAAAACAACCAAAAAAAAAAAGAGAAGACAACACACATGCATAAAAGAGTGGTTTAACAAGTCCAAGTAGTTGAGCTGCCATGTTGAATCTTGGTAAGATGCCAGGTGTTTTATTTAAAGTTTACAGCTTCATCTTCTTGTTTAGCAAGATTCCCTTCCTCACACTGACATCGATCACCATCACTGCTTGTTCCTTGCACTGATTGATTTTAGCTCAAATGGGTATTCCCTGATGGTTCCAGATATTTGGCATGCCGCATATCCATCAGGGGTGGAAGATGGGCGGTGACCATCTGTGGCGCATGTTTGACTTGTAAACACATAAAGATTGAATTCATCAATTTGCCTCAAATCAGTGTGTGATCATGGCAGAAATGGTCTCTACAAACATGACTCTTAACATGAAAAACGTGCAAACAGAATACACCACAGCAAGTGTAACCTCCTCCTTCCTCCTTTGAATGTCTGACACTACAATAAGTTAAATCACCCATGTGTTTAGGACATAACTTTTCAAGTCAAAACTAAGAGCAGTTTTCCTTCCCGAGACTTGGGGTACCAGGGACCAACAATAGAGCCCGGCCTGGGGGAATTACACACTTGTGTGCCCCTGGTGACCCCTTCATGGGCAAAATAATAGTTTCAGTAGAGACCCATGGGGCCCAGTTAGGCTTATCAAGAAATTCAGGTTCGCCCTGCTGTGGGCCCACCTGATTCAGGAGGAGTCATATGAGCAGGGAGAGATGTGTTAAGTGTGGAAGAAAAGAATATATGGGGGGAAAAATAACCAAGAACAATCACTTTGGACATCCTTTCTTATAATCTGCCTTTTTGAAAAACTACTATGATAGGGTTAGTTTCTGATCACTTTGGTTAAAAAATGTCTTCTTACAGAGTTCCTTTTGGACTGGCTGGAGACTATCTTAGCTGTTAAAGAGACCTTAGGTTACTTTGACAAAATACTCAATAGTTTAAATATTTTACATGGGTTAAGACTTAATTTCTGAGCATGTAAGGGTAACAATGAAAATAATTATATAATTGAGTTTACACGTGAACATTTTCCTCAGTACTTTTAATTGTCTCATTCATCAAATAAAGCAAATGATGTAAAGTGTAAGTGGAATATCCTGGTCCCAGTAATATGGATTGGTTTTCATGGGAATGTGCCGTGGCTGCTGATTCAAACACAAATCAGGCATTTTTGGAATAAAGTGCTTCTCACTGTCAAGACGCTTTGGTCCACACTGTTAGCAGCAAAGAGCACATGACAGAGGCTAAATTAAATTTCCTTTCCTCTGACATTCTGTCTAAACAAATGATAAAGTTAACTGAGTGTGAGAGTTGGTAACTGGAAGCAAAATGGGTGCAAATGTCACTCAGATAATACAAGATCCTGCAGGGCAATGCTGCTCTTTTGTGATGGATCATTGTGAGCTGTACTATGATCAACCAAGGATAAACTAAGATGAGGCTTTGAAAATAAAGGCTTATGGTGTAAAAATTATAAACATACAAGTTAGGTTTGGAAAATTTCAACTGACTCTTGCCATAATTAATGAAATGGTTGGAAATCTGTTAATGGGTGGTATTAAATTAAAATGGTTATTCATTCAAATTGATATAAGAACCTTTGACAGTATGTAATTGCAATCAGTTAAATTGCCTAATCCAAGCAGAGAGCCATGGGGAGCTGCAATTTAAAGAGGTGATGGGGTAGTTTGTTTATTTTATCATAACCATCTCTAACTATGTTTACATCAGGCTCTGCAATTAATTAAATCTGGATGTTATGTTTTTCATTACCGGTGAATATCTTCACTGTGTCTGAGAAGCACATGAAAGTCGTAAGAGGGGTAACCTCCCTACATCATCATTTAATTATTCATTTTGGTTGCTAGTCCATCGCAGAAGTTACTATTCAACACCAGTAAACTTATAAAGATATTCACAAATCCTCATTTACTTTATTAAAAATTCCAAGAGGATGTGATCTCAAAACACAAACCTTCCTATTTCTGCAACTGTAGGAAGCTGGAAAACAAGTTAAAAGAAGATTGCCAGCCCAAATCCTAGTTTTAGCATTTCCAATCAGAATCCAATCTTTGTGACTGACCTTTTTACACTACATTTTGCAAGTGATCAGGTCCTTGTTGACATTCACAAATCCACATGGTTGCTATGGAAACCCACTCTCATGGAATGGATGTAGACCAAAGTAGAGGACAATGAATTGGCTTTGCTTGCATTGCAAATGCTTTTGTGCAACTGGAGGGCAGATTCTCTACAAATTACAGGAAAGTGGCGGTGATGGAGGACATTTTGGTGTACTACTTTATTTCAGGCAGCAACTTCCACTGATATGTCAGCACATAGGTGTGGGGTCCATGCAGGTTTTGCTATTAGCTAATAGCGAAGGAATCCCCTGTCCCTTCCATCATTCTGACACAAGACTATTTCAGACCCTACGGGATCTTTGTGAAAATCCATTTGAACCACATTTGGGACAGTCTCCTCTATTTGTTTGAGTCCTGCTTGGAAAAGCTGCATTTTCATAATGTTTGGGGTGTCCATCCAAAAGCAATCTGGATATGCTACAAATCAGATCAGTGCTTTTGTTTTCTCATGTGTACTGCGGGGAATATTCAGACATTGAAGTTCAGTACATTATGAACATTTGCAGCCCCCTTTAAACAGTTTCCTTTGCATGAGGGAGATAAAGAAGTAATGAGGACAAGGGAGATGGAATGAAACTTAGCAAATGTAGGAAAAGCAAAGTAATAGTTTCATTAGAGAGCCAGAGGGGGAAAAATGAGAGAGAACAAATGAGCAGCAAAGAGAATTATTTCAGCTGCTTTTCAATGAGAAGAGAGCCCTCTGATTGAAATAATACATTTAGAGTGTTGGTAATGCCACCTTAAGTGCTGCTGGAGGAGTCAGGCGAATTAATCGCCTCCCTGACTTGATCTCAGCCAATTACATTATCCCCTGATTTATGAAACAACAGACCCGAAACACTATAACCTTGAGCCCAAGAGACGTTGAGTGAATCTGCTTTTCTGTGGAATTCAAACGGGAGAAAGGGAAAAAAAATGGTAAAGCCTACTTTTAATTAAATTACAATCTTTTTTTCTGAATTTGAAATGTTTTTGATCTTCCTGTCTAATTCTGTTTATTGGGTGAAATAAATTAGAAAGGAGGTGTAATTATTATTACAAATATATACCAAACAGCCAAAACAATATGACCTTGATATTCTTATCATACCACTAAAGAGTTCTGAAAAGTTAGGACATGGTCAAAATGGACAAAGAACACCTGACAGAGCCCTAGAGTGTCCGTCTGGTTCCCAAACATGAGTAATACATCCTATTGGCACGATGAATTCTGACTAAAAGACATTTATGACACTGCGGCCAATTTATATAATACACAGAACAGTTGTACCTTGCAAGGTTTTACAAGCAAACTGTTTCTTTATTTTAAAGCCACACATTTCCCTAATTTAAAATCACCATTGTTATGTGGCAGTGTCACAATCTGGAGGTTGAAGTCAAGTTTGTCAGTTGAGCTGCATGCATCCATCCCAAAGAGTAATCTTTAAATATAAACTACTCTCAAACTTCATTTTACTGTTTGGTTTACTTCCGATTTCAGTCATTGCTTGATTGAGTTCAGGCATTAAAAACCATGTTGTAAACAATGATTTAAACAGTACTTGATTAGGGATGAGAGAACATCATGACTCATAGCTTATCACATTCAAGTTTTGTGACTTACTGAGGTACAAGACACTTGACCCTCTTCTGGAAGATAAAACAAATATACATTCAGTTTCCATCTGCCCCATAAAAAGAAAATAAAAGGTAAATAAAAAGATGAGAAATCAAAACAAGAATTAAGCATTTCAGTTGTCATTTTGTGGGTTTATCAGTCATTGATGAGTCATAGCTCTTGATGCAGTTCTGTCTGAGGGATTTAAGACCTTGGACATCCAGCTTATGCTTCCTTCCTTGTCCTTTACACAATGCATTTCCTTGAGATTCCTTAAACAGTCCAATGATAATAAGCACTTTGGAAGAACCATTCAAATACCTTATAAGCTTTCTTTTAGGGGCATGTTTTTAACTATTTCATGCTATCTTTAGACAGTGTGAAATACTTAATACTTTATTTTTCTTGCTCCGAGTAGGTAAGTTTGATACAATATATTTTTTCACATATGAGAATGTGCCTTGGGCAACAATGATAAGGTATCTTTATGAAATGAGTTTTCAGTGTCCTTTTTCAGGCTTTTGACTTGTTATAAATCGGTGTGAGACTGTACTGGGAGGATCATTGTTCCATGTCATACCAGCGCAAGGCTTGAGTTGGATTTAGGCCTTCCAGCCTAAAGACAAGACATCATTTATGTAGGCGACGCTCCACTGACACTCCACTGTGTCCATCGTGTTTCCACTGCTGAAAGAATGTGGTCACATAGGCCCATAGACGACCTCTGAATGTGTTTCGAGTGATCGGATCTCGAGTGATCCAAGTTTATGGATGTACCTAAGGTTCTAACTTGGTCTTGGAACACTCAGTATGGATTTTAAAAACAAATGTAAACAGGGCTTTATAAGCTCATCAACTTACCTACTGTGCATTTCTTAATTTTTATTTATTTTTTTTTTAATGTGAGAGGAAGAAAACAAATGTAAGCACAGAGAGAACACAGAAACTCTACACAGAAAGACTCCAGTCAGGATTTGGACTAACTAGGAATCATCCTGCTCTTAGGTGACAATGCTAAAATCCACTACTGTAATCTTTTCATTACAACTGAATTAAATAAAGTCCATTACAGTTCATTTATAATCCAATTCAGTATGGTAAAAACTGGATCAAATCTGAACTCTGAGTCTTGTCCTGAATATGCAAGTTACAACAGTGGAGACGGAGAACTTACTTTTAATAAGATGGTCCGTACAACATACTAAGACTCAGGGAGACATTTTAAACACTGTAAAAGTGTTTAAAATGTGTTTTTAAAAAGTGTTTTAAAAAATCATAGCTTACCAAAACAAATGTGCATCGCAATTAATAAACAAATCATGATGCTTTTAAGAGAGAAAAATCTCTGACTGTAACGGAATAATTGTGCAGCTGATAGACACTATTTGATTTCCACTGATAATTCTGATCATTTTAGTGACTTTTAGAGGAGTTTCCAAGGAAGAAAACAACCCATAAAGTCAGCAGTGGCACCAGCACTTTGTCTTTTGAGCGGCACCGTGGGTGATTGGATTGTCTGTATCACCATGTCAGCAGCCCAGAGTTGTGCAACAGAGACCCTGAAGCTGATTAAGGGGCTGGCGCCGGCCGACACCTCCTCAACAGCTTCTGACAGGCCAGAGTCCAGCAGACTCCACAGAGGCTCCAACAACAGCTAAACAGATACCAAAGGTGCCGTTGCTACTTAGATAGTGTGTCACAGAAGCAGATTTACAAGAGGGCGGACAAAACCCCCAGAAATCAATGTGGGCTGGGGTGTTGCTGACTGAAAGTGATTTGATTACTGGTGGCTTCAATCAATGGGATCAAAAATAAAAACCAACGTTCCTTTTCACCCACAATCCACCTCTTTTAATAACTGTGTGCAGCATTAAATACAAAACAAGGAGTGGCTTTGACTTTGGTATAATACAAAGTCCCATCTGATAAAAAAAGCCAATGGCAGTTAAACATGGACAAAGGTAGAAGTGTAAACAAAACACATTAACAACGAGCAATCATTTTTCTAAATTTTGTTTTTTTAAGCTTTAAGGGCGTTTTGAGCTCAAAGAGCAAAATGAGAGAATATGTTAATGGATGAACTGAAAACCTTTATGGGTGTACCACACCTTTTGCCTGAAGACAACTGTGACGTGCTCCTAGTTGTGACTCATAAAAGAAGACACAGCGATGGATGGGTAGATTTTATTTTTCCTAGCCACATCAAAAAAAGAAAGAGACTACTTTTAAACCTTGTTTCTTTTTTTTTTGATCCTCGTCAACTTAACGTCCTTCAAACCATTTTAGATTTAAAGCATTTTATAATCATATTCACTCAGAATTGTGGTTGCATCCTGGACTTTGCACAACAACTAGACTCTGGAATACTGATCCCTAAGATGGGCAATACAAATATTGTCGACCCTGTAAATAAAGAAACGGGGTTACAAAGTCTCTCCCACCTGGCATTAACATGTGTATTGGGTGATGACTTATGATTGGATCTCAGTGATCATAAGCCAAATATTCTTGTTATGGTTTCTGCTTGCTGTTTCAAAAATTCTTATGATGCTGTTGTCCTGTGAAAGAGTACATCTTTACAGTTACAGAGAGGATGCAAATTTTTAGGCAATCCTTCAGTATGGCCTAGCATGCATTGCATTGATGCTGTTGAAAGAATGTGGCCCCTTGTGTCCCAGATCAGTCCAGGTTTGAGCGACTGGATCTCAATATGTCTTCAGATGCACTCAGAATAGATTTTAAGAGGGTCTAAATATGAAAAAGAAATGTGTATGTTTACTTTTTGGTATTATTGTAATTATTTATTTGTGTGCCTACTTTAACAATTTTAGTTAGTGTTAACACAGCACAAGCTCTTTGAATTTTTTTCTCTCCACTGTAAAATGCCAACAGACTATGGCTTTAGCAAAGACATTATTATCAGAACTTTAGGCAAACAGATCAAGCGTCTAACTGCTCTACTGGGTATATACCCAGAATGCAAAGTGTAGGATCTAAATTCAAATTAATATCTAGCACCCTTTGGATTTCTTCCTTTATTTTCTTTCTAAAAATCCAAAACTGCATTTAAGCTTTTTACTTTCAAAGCTGATAAAAAAGTCAGAATCGAAACTATCTGCATCATTTTTTTTTTTTTTTACTTTTAAGGTTATGTGAAATTTACTTTCATTTCATGTCTCTCTTTGGTGATTTTTAGCTTCCCAACAATCTCTCGTTCTTTGGAGGATCTTTAAATGAAGTCTTTGTTCATCATGAGTTAAATACATCATGGGTTTTTCATTAGTTTTCATAGATTTGATTTTTCACATCTCCAGGGTGGATACAGAGACAGTCCATATACAGAGTCACTAGAGGATTCTCAACTAAAGTTTTAATGCATATTTTTGAAGTTGATGCATAATCACATAATAACTTTCAAAACAAGCAGTTGAAATAGGAGTTAGGGAGATTCAGATGAGCAGGAACCAAGATGAGCATGTACTTGTTCCCTCTTGCCTCTAGAGGCTACAAAACATAACAAATAAATAAAGGAACAAACTTTGCTTAGCACTCATTCAGATGCATCTGTGCTCCAGAAGCTGAGAAATTAAACGAGTGCTGCTTCAACAATGGCTGCAGCTCCAAGGTAACTTTGTGTGAGAAAGCAAATTGCTTGCACTCAGGCCTCTTGAGGATGGGTGGGTTGACAGTACAGGCCGGGCCAGATAAATGACCAATTGTACGTACACATGGGCTTACACACGGGGTCAAGTGTTGAAATGCCGCAGATCCATTATCGAGATCAGCCGGTAGGGATCCAGGTGTCTGGACACAGAGCGCATTACTTGATAAAGGGGAGTTAAGATGGTGTGCTAGCTGAGTATGTGTGTGTGTGTGTGTGTGTGTGTGTGTGTGTGTGTGTGTGTGTGGGGGGGGGGGGGGGGGGGGGGAGTAAAGGTTTGTGGAACTACACAGAGCTCTCTTTGAGCTCTCAGATGAATCAATCCCTGGCCATCCAATTTAAACTCTGGGGAAAGGGTGCATCGATCTGGGCTTGGAGCCTCCACACATGTGGGTAGTTTCCCCCCCAAAAAAAGAGGAGAAAGAACAGCAACAGTTTCTCCAGCATATCTGACATCTGGTAACGCACACTTGAATTCTGTCAAACTGTTCTTGTTTTCACCACCTGAAATGTGAAAACAAACTTTAGATCAATCTCGGGACAATTTTGTTCTTGAGGAAACTTCTGATAAACCCCTTGCAAGTAAAGAATGTGTACGTCCACAGTGACATCATAAAAACTGGAAGTTACTCAGTCATAAAGAACAAGAGGTTACTCAGCAGGAAGGAGAACATGTCCTCAACTGACACTGGTGTTAGACTGCATTAAAGCTAACATTGTTAAGTTGATTAAATAGATAAGATAAGCAAAGTGTGCACAGTGACAAAGAAAAAAAAAACATGATCATCCATGAGAAGATGAGGAAATGGCAGAAAAAGACACTGGCTTTTGATGTTTGTCATACACTTATAGATATGTCTTGCACAATTTATATGTCTGTTTATTCAAAACAAAACAAAAGGTAGGGCAGGAAACAGGTGATGTGGGTGGGGTCGTCTCAGGTTTATAGAACCTTCTTCTGAAGTCACCTAATGTAAATGTCTCTGGAGGCGGGTGTTGTCTCAGTGATGTGCTCTGTAGGTTCTTCCACTTCTGCATGCATTAGATCAGGATGCATTCTATGGTAGGAGAAATCAGGAACTGTTGAGGCAGAAGAGCGACCTTTCTTAGGAAATAAAACCTGTATTGGGCCTTCACCCGCCTGCTGAGATGCATGTTCCAGAAGAAGTCAGCCGAGATGTAAACAGTGAGGAACTTCAAGCCCTCTTATCTCCGCTTCCTCTTTGTGTACATAAAGAGCAAAGCGCTCTGTGCACTGTGACTGCCTGAGGTCTGTTATCAGTTCTTTGGCTTTTATGATGTTTACATCAAGGTTATTGTAGGAACCCCATTCTATCAGATGCTCAGTGCCCTCCCTGGAGGCTGGGGAGGGTGGCATCATCAGTCAGTTTTGGATTTGGCATTATTCTGAAAAAAAAAGGAAGTAAAAATACGTAAAGCTGGTGAAAGGGTAATATTCCAAAAATGGATGAAGTACAAACATCAATATCATTTGAAATTACCTGGAAATGTAATAGCAGTATCTTTGCATTCAAAGGTCAAATATTGCAGAGGCAGCACTGGTGCTGTTGGCATTTACTTAACCCAACAAGGTTAGATAGCTACAGCTGGAAAAGATCCACCCTCAGAAAGCAAAACAACCTCAGTTTTTATCTACATGTTTTCATAACTATATTACTTGGTCTTTTTTCTTTACCAGATACAAACTATGAAAATAAGATATTTTAAGGAAAATGAAGAAATACTAGTTATGATCAATGATTTAAAAACATCACTTGTAAACACAGCAGCTCAAGCTTTTTTTCTGTTTTGTGCTTGTTAGGTGTTTTAACCTGTGTTACAGTCCTCTGGACTTATCAGACATCAGTTTGCACCCAAGTTTTCCTTTCATTACGACATCCCATAGGAGATGGCAAGACCACCAGGATCTCTGTTGATTGTTATCAGATCTGACAGGTGGTGGAGATGGAGAAGAGAGAGGAACTAAAGGTTAGGATGTCACACTGTCCTTGTGGCGAGACTTGTATCGATGTGTTTGCCGAGCAAACACCTTATCATGAGTGTTGGAGAGACCAGTAGAATTTCATTATAATACTTAATGGCATAAAAGGCTTTCTCTGCAGTCACGTCTGCTGTAGAAGAAAACCTGTTGCACTTTGGTTGTTCCTTGTTTGTAATTATAGAAGCAGAGTGGGTTGGCTATGTTTGATCCAACAGATGTGTTTGCCACATCTGTTGCATCTATCTAACCCTTGTTTGCATGTGTCCATCATTTTCTCCCCCCGTCCTAATAATCATGTTTTCTTCTGAATAGCTCCATTAAATGACAGCGCCTGATTCATGCCTAAGTGTTTATGATATAAAGTGGTTCTGGGCTAAAATGTCATCAATTTCCAGAAGCAGAGGTGTTATTTCATAAAGTCATCTACTGCAGGAACAACATATGGCAAGTAGCATCATTTTTTGTTTGAAGTTTTAGTTTTCCTCCATAAATGTGTGTCTTCAAGGTCAAACAGTTTCATTTTTTTCCTGTTAAACATCTGTGCTTATAATTTTAAAATTTTCAGAGATTTTTTTTTTCTCATAAAGTTACTGTGGAGCAGGAAACTTGTGTAACTGAGAAAAACTGCAGCATCGGCAAAAGTAAGAGCTCCATCCATTCATTTTCCAAAACGTCTTCATCCTTCTGGAATCATGAGAGGGCTGAAGTTTATTTCACTTGTCAGTGGGCAAAACAGGTCAGGTCATTAGTGCATGAAATACAAAAAGGTTAAAATAACCAAAATCCAAATCACAAAGAATTAAATAGGAAGAAAATGGAAGAAGAAACAAGCTGTAAACATGCTGTCAATCATCTCTGATCTGGCGTGACAATCTTCTACCGGAGATTGATTTTTGCAACACATAGCTGAAAACCTGATGCAAAAATATTAAACTTTAGGAAGAACCCAGACACGTCAGAAGCTGAAGGACAAAGAGGAGGAGAAACAACTACCTGTAAAACAGATTTGTGTGACCTGAGCTGCTTGGTTGAGATGTTCCACACGCAGAGTCAAATAATGATGGAGCAAAACACTGTCTGGCTATGAAACTACATATAAAATCTTTATAGCTCTCAAGCTTTGGCATTTAAAAACACTTCAGAGTAAACACCCCCTCATATAAGAAAAATTGGCAAGGCTGTGTGTTTATGAGCCCATCGCTGCTGTACATCTTACATGTTGATTATCACCAAGGGTGTATCAGAAAAATCGATCTCAATCTGAGCATCCTAAAGCCACCCAAACCTATATCCAGTGGGTGGTGCATTTTACAAGCAACACTAAAGCTGTGGAGCATGGATCAGGGCCCATCTCATCGCTTTACCTGGCTGTACTACAACATGTCTGAGTGACATTACCTATCTGAAGATGAGACTGGAGGGTCAGCTTTAACCCTTTAATTACTCAACCATATGGTTGCCTACTCAACCATATGGTTGAGGTGATTTTGGGTCACTATATCTCAATGAGAAGAGTAGGGCAGTTAAAGGGTTAAGGGTTCACAAGTTCTGGAAGTCATTTATAATTAAAGCATCATCGTCATGACGCTGGACTGACCAACGATATGCACACTGACCAGCCACTTCATTAGGTCGAGCAGGTATATGCATTTTAAGTTAACTGGATGATTCCTAATTAGTGTAAGTGAGTTTGCGTTCTCGTCCCAGCATTGCAACTTGTCCTGCTTCTGATCCAGTGTCACTTAGGACCTCCCTCTGCTTCCATTAGCCTTGATAGCAGACACATTTGTGTCTGATCTGGGCTGTTTCCGGGACTTGTGGCTCAGAAACAGCACCGCCTAACGCTATGTGGGCCAGACGTGTCCTGTCGTCCATGAACTTTGGCATACATCACATGACTCAGATGTGGCCCAAATATCATTGTGAGGGCTAATTAAAATGTTGAATTGAGCCGTGTCTGGTGGATACGTGACCACATTAAAGCAGCCACAGTCAACTTGAGTCAATGTCAGTCGAAGTCAAATATGGACCAAAGAAAACTGCAGACATGAGCCAAGTTTGGGCCAAACATTTGTTGTGATGGAAGTTGATCTGCTATTGATCCGCCACATATAAACATTTATTGTGTGACAGCTACTTTATCTTCTAAAGAATCAACATCCCAATATTCACTGACATGTAAGG
Source organism: Zenarchopterus dispar (assembly GCA_028564865.1). Lineage (NCBI taxonomy): Eukaryota > Metazoa > Chordata > Actinopteri > Beloniformes > Zenarchopteridae > Zenarchopterus > Zenarchopterus dispar. The sequence goes on from JAOWBL010060690.1 coordinate 16,853, forward strand.
ATTATAATGTACTTCATGGAAACTATCAGTTTTGGGGGGCATCCTGCCAGTCTCTCATGTTTTTTTTGTTTGTTTGTTTTTTGTTTGTTTGTTGTTTTTGTTTGTTTGTTTTTTACATTTTAACCATGGCAGCAAATGCTGCTTTTGATTGCAGCTTATGTGGTCCACATTTGTAATATGTTCATTTTCATTTTTGAGACTCTTTTCAAATTCTCTTTATGAATAGAGTCAATCATCTCTGTGAGAAATGACAGAGAAGGTTGGCCTGTCAGGTGTACAGCCTGTAAATATGATCTGCACTTTTAGATAAGTTATTAAATTAGCACACAGTTGACTAAGGCTTTATGACAAATTAACTACATAATTAAGTTTAGTTTTTAAAAAATAGCTTGGCTTAAAATACTCCACCTCATTTTCCTTTTTTTTTCTTTTTTTTTTTAACCTGGAGTAGCTCCAACCAGCAGTTTACATATCTGTTTATTATTTAAAGTTTGAGTGTGGATCAGTCTTCTGAAGGGACCAAATAACCTCCAGAGTAGTTGCAAAGTGGTTTAAGTACAACAAAGTGATGGTACTGAAGAGGCAATCACAAAGCTGAGTCGGGGCTTTGACCTCAAACTTACAGAAACTTTATGGGCAGGACTGAAAAGACACAAGCAGTAAAGAAGACCCGCAAGCTTGACTCAGCTCCAGGATTTCTGTCAGGAGGAATGGACCAATATTCCAGTGAGATACGAGGGAAAATACGTTTAAAGGAAATTCAACAAAAACAAAAAAAACAAAAAAAACAAACTCCTATCCTTGTTCTGACATTATTATTAATAATAATAATACGACTCTTTTAAGAGTTTTAAACGCTCTTATTGGATCTGTGTCACTCATGAATCAGATCCAGTGAGTCCTCTGGATTGGGATGGCTCAGTGGTTTTCCAACCGGAAGGTCGGTAGATCAGTCCTTTCAGATCCCACCCTGTCACTTGCCAAAGTGCTCTTGGACAGGAAACCAAACCCACACTGCACTCAAGTGTGGGTTTGAATATAAACCCACACTTGAGTGTGGAAATTAATATAAAACTTAAACAGCTGAACTCACAACAGAAGTGTTGTCATGTGTCTGAAAGATGAGAGATTAGGCACTAGGGAAACACATTGTAATTCACACAAAGAGATTAAAAATTGTAATAAATTAAGAACCTATGTAAATTAATCACATTGATCTACCAGGAGTCACTCATCACAAGCTTATGAATGTTTTCTAAAGAACACTTAAATTCTGGTGGCAACAATATGTTGAAAACTGACACTAATTGTTATTCTCTGACAGTAAATGCCTGGTTGTGGTACTGATTAATTTTATTAGAAAAAGAAATTAATTTAATAAACTTTTGGTGCTACCAGATGTCCCAAATACTTAATTTCTGCATGATATTTCACTAAAAGCTGATGTATTTTTTTTTTTGATGAATCCTCAAGCAGCAAGGAAAATCAGATAGTACTTGTGTATCAAGCATGTGTTTTATTTGTCATGTTTTAATCTTCAGATGCAACACTGAAATGCATAACAAAGGACATGTTAATTATGCATTTCTTCACCAAAACTCCCAACAGTTTGCTGTCCTTGGGCTTCGTTGCCTCCTGGAATCTTTGCCACAATCTGCTGAAAAGATGAGGTTCATTTATCTCTCCGAGTTTCAAGTAACACCTGAATTGCTCCAAGCTTTGCAGCTTAGAACAAACCACACTCATTCCCCAAAACAAACTTGTATCCAAGATTTCCAAACCAATTAAGGACATAATTAATGAAGCTCAGCACCTGTAGTGCCACAGCAACCACCTGAGAGGGGACAGTGAAAAATGTGGCAATCAAATTAATCAACCAAAAGGCACAGACCAATTACTCACAGAACATCTAGAGTGTACGCTGCGGAGGAGAACAGCTGATAGTTATCATTGAATTAGAGGCACTTTTAACATGGGGGACTTTGTTGAACCGTGGGCCAATTGTAGCACATTTTTTTCCAAGGTAGCCCATATGCTCAATTGTTTAACAGGAGAGATGTTGTGATAATGATAAATGAAAATGTGAGTGACTGCAGTGGCGACGTGACAACATCTGGTCCTGTACGGCGCCCCTGTGAGCATCAGGTGCCTTGGCGGTGGTCCTCAAGGTGAACTCACACACACTAACGCATAGCCAGCAGAATATTAGAAAGTTATCAGTCTTGGCGTTCTGAGAGAAAATTAGCTGCTATTTCATTGATTCTTTCAATACCGATTAAACCAATGGAGAAATTATGCTGCAGTTTGGTGCGAACCACTTTGTTTGGAAAATCCAATCAAAACAACAAACAAGAAGCACTGATAGCATGGAAATATTAAGGTGTTTCTTCAGTTTAGTTTAATCTGATTTTGCAGTCTTAAATGCTGGGTTGGCAGCAGCAATTTCAAGTGCAATAATCTGTCCAAAAAAGTTTAATTATGTCTGTGATTTCCTTAATTCAGACATCTAAATGAAAACACTTGTCTTTCAGTATGTCGGGATCTAGTGGCACTGTCATGTCTGGCTTTTTTTTACATGCTTTTAATGCATACATCTGACATATTTGATTTCTTAAAGATCAGGTTTGTTTTCTTCAAACTTTGCCTCGTAGTGAAAGATTTACAAAGCAGAACAAATTAAAGATTTCTGAAAAGGTGCCCACAGGAGTTGTGAATTCTGGAGATATCAGTGAAGACCGAAGCTACCTACCAAGTTTAAAAACAAACATATCCAAAACACAAGTGTCATAAGAGTCTGAGTCTTTAACTAAATAACTTTAAACCATCTCTATTTTCACAGGGATAATTATTACCAATAAATGATTCTACCAGTAAATTACTACCAATAAATGATGAAGAATTTCCTTCTGCTTGGTACACAGGAAAGTTTAGGTTTTTAATATTTGAAGTAAAACTGTTGTGATAATAGATGCCAATTTTTACTGTCATAGTGACACTTGTCAGTCCTTTGAATTGTGCGCCTCCCTCCCTTTAATTTCTCGAAGACTTGAATGTCATCTTAGCTGCACGTATTTAAATATCGTTTTGCCTACCCCTTTTTTGTAATCTACCACGTTCCCGTGGCTCGATTGTATTCCTCTGTTCTAGGTTGCATTGGTTTAAAGCATCTGCCAAATGTAATGTAGTGATTCTGACATGATCTTGAAAGTCATGGCCAGAGAAGAGGAGGCACTCGGGCGGTTTTCACTTCTGGAACTCTCCCGGTGGGACCTGAGGGGGCTCAGGGGTAACAGCCGACGGTCCTCCTACTTTACTCATCCTACAGTTTGTTTAAAAGCCTGTAATTTTTGGAGAGAAATCTGGTCTCTTAATTGCTACAGAAACTACAGTTGGCAAGTTGAAAGGAACAGGAAGATTGTGCTTATTTATTAAATCCCAACAGCAGTTTTTAAATGCTAAAGACCAAAGAACAAACAGCATGAGGTGAAAACGATAATCAATCTGGTCTACTGTCTTTCTTTATGTGTGCAGGGAAAGGATTTGGGCCATGTGGTACAAGCTTCCTCAGATTGACCCCTTTATTTTCTTTAATATGAAACCTTTGTTCAATTCTAAACATTCAGTGAACTGTCTTTGTTGAATCATGAGTACATTTAGCAATGCTGAAGCAACACCATGCGTTAGATTCTTGACTTAACCAATGTGAACTTGGAAAAGAAACAGAAATAGAATATGTTTTAGCTTTTTGATATATTTTGAACACAGACTCAGAAATCTCCTAAGCAATGAAACAGTATGTTGTAAGGAGCTAACTGCATAAATTATTCTAGTTTTGGTGCTTGAAAAGCAACTGTCTCATTAAATTTTATTCATCACAAATATTTACTGGCTGCTGTTTTTGACCCAGGCTTTGGTAAGGATACGTGCCGCAGCAAGAAAATGAATTGCCGCTTACAGGCCAAATTGGATTAAAGCTTCCATCGCCATGGTTAATAAATGGCGAGGGGCTGACTGAGCATGGAGGGAAAAACAAAGGCTGGACTGAGATCACGGGAGTGTGAATGATGCTTTGCATTTGGACTGTGTCGAGCTGCAGCTGAGCGACGTTCAGAGTGAGAGGTGCTGATCATGTGCTTTGCAGGTCAGCTGAGAGAAAGTGGCTTTGATGGACCGTGTGTTATATTCTGCAGCTCTGAGTCACCAAACCATAACAAATGAGTAAAACAGTGGCCGTCAGCTACTTTGCTTTCATAATTAAAATTGCAAGATTTCTTTTTCTTCAGATGTGACTGAAAATGGACTTTGTGTTGAAGTTACTCAGCTCATATAGCCTACGCGCAGTGTTGTCTTTCATGCGTTCTGTAAAATGTTGCATTTTAAGATCATACAAAGTTCACTGCGCAACATTTGCAGGGATCAGAAATCCACTGTAATGATTATACATTTGTTTTCACTGGTGTGAAATCACACAAGAATAAGAACTGTTGTGTTTACAGTGAAAAAGCAGATTATATCCAGACGGTTTAGCAGGTCCCTGTTCTTGTCCACTGATGCTGTTACCCTGCAGACCTTTTTTATTTTTATTATTCTGCTTTTCAAAAGGTCAGATTTTAAATATAGTCAAGTGTGAGATTACTGGTCATTTCTCAGTCTGTGACTTTAAAAGTTACTTAAAATAACTTCCAATTCATGTCAAAGATGTCTATGTAGGTTCAGATTTAAAGAAAAATAAAAGAAGCAAACAAAAAAAATGCAAATATTGATCAAGTTAATCAGGAAATTGCATTTGTTCATGTCTGTGCCTGGAATTCAGCCATGAAGATTACTTGACAGGTTTTATTGTTGTGTCACCCCCACCACACCACCTCTTTCCCTGTCCAACCACTCTACGACCCAACCAGTTGAGACAGTCATTTCATTTGAGTTCACTTTACTCACATAACAGCAACAAAGTCATCTCAAGGCGCCTTACACAGTTAAATACAATATAATTTATGTTTCACATTGGTGACTTAGGCAGAAGACCTTGGCAGAATTAGTAGTTCAAATGTTAATAAAATATGTGAGACTAGACTGTCAAGGAGGACTGGTGAAGGACACACACTCCACATTAATGCACCATATGAAAATATGTGCTGCAATTAAAATGTGCATATATATATATATATATCTATTTATATATATATGTGTGTGTGTGTGTGTATGTGTCTATATGTATGTATATAGACACATACACACACGTGTATGTAGTATGTATGTATGTATATATGTGTGTATATATATATATATATATATATATATATATGTGTGTGTGTGTGTGTGTGTGTGTGTGTGTGTGTGTGT
>JAOWBL010060700.1:0-22195 GCA_028564865.1 Zenarchopterus dispar
ACATATATATATATATATATATATATATATATATATATATATATATATATATATAATATGTCATAATTATACATTTACCCCAAGGTTTGGCCATCTCATACCAAGCCTGCTCACTTTCGCACAGCATGAAATATTTGATGTTGTCTCAGTTGCGTCTCTACCATACACATAAGCTGTTTTGTGGCATCACTCCCCTGATGCAATGACCTGTTGACTGTTTACTTATAAACAAGGCAATGCAACAGAAAGTCACTAGTTGGCGAAAGTTAAGTGTCTGGTGGAATACCAGTTTTAGGTATAGTTTCTGTTCGTCTTTATATTGGATTGCATTGCATTGTAAGTAATTGCCAAATTTTAGTGACGGTAACATAGATGCAACTTTTTCTTCATTGTCATTTGAAATGTGTCTGATTTTTTTAGAAACATATTCACTGCTGTCAGAAGGGAAACTTCTGTTTATGCAGCCATACAGAAAGTACTTTAAAACTTTAGCCTTGATATTCATTCATTTCCTAGGTCAGTTAGATATCATTATTGTCTCTCAAATGCAGTAAACCTGTTTTTATGTTTTATTCAGGCTGCAAAGTTGGGATTTTATATAAGAGTTCATATGTCAGAGATATCAAATAGCATTGAATGCACATTGTAAGGCTGAAAGTCAACTGTCAAGACACAAGACAGCTGGCATTTATTACAGTCCAGAAAAGACAAAAATCAAAGGTGGGAATATTAAATTGACCAGATATGAAAGGTGCAAGTCAAATTAAATGTTCTGTGTTTATCTTAGTGTCCAAAAGATTGTTTCAGCCTTGGCTTTTTGTGTGTTGTCATGAGGTTTAAGGTACAGGTTAAGCAGGTAAAGTCAATTAAACCACAAAATGTCTCCTCAACATTATGTTTTGACTTTACAAGCCATGGTGGAGACTAAATGTGAGAGGACAGACAGAAAAGCAGATGTAAGGCGCTGGTTACCCATCCAATCAGAGATTTTCATTGCTTCCCTGCTCCAAAGGTTTATGGCCCTCTCTAAAGTATTGCCTCCCAACCAGGCTGCTTTTCTGGGGTGAAATATCTCCCTTGGAACTCCCATCATTTCTGCAGTGGAAATGAAGGGGTTAATGACTGCATCCCCCTAAAGACCCTAGTTCCTGGAAAAAAATTCCTGGAGTTAAAATGCATCGTGATATAATAACACAAAATAGAGAGCAAACTATGTGTTTGTATGCTAGGGAGTACAGGCCCATATAGCCAAGTGTGAGCCCAGTGGTAATTTAGCATTTCTCAGCAGGTTGTGTTCAGGGACTAGCTAATATGGGCAGTGTTGCGTCCAGTTTGTGTGTTTGCCTGCTGGTCTCTCTCTGTGTGTATATATATATATATATATATATATATATATATATGTGTCTGGCAGAGTTTCATTTCATAGTGCGAGTTCTGCTGACCTTGGCAAACTCAACATTTCATCCCACTGGTGTCTCATCCTCTCTCTCTTCACCTTGTTTCTCCTTGTTCTCTCTCTACTGAAGCCATTCCAAAGTTTCTACAGCTGCTTCTGCACAAGGCCTGTATGATGTAAACTTTGCCTTCTCCACCTCTGCGGCCGAACACCTGCAACCCAAAAACATTGTAACTGCTTGGATCGAGTGTGCCAGCTATGAGAGCGCCCACCAGAAATATAGTGCATTTTATATATATATATATATATATATATATATATATATATATATATATGAACAAGATGGATGCTTGTTTTGTGAAGGAAAGACTCAGCAGAATTGTTTTCTAGTGCTTCTACTGGTTTATAGATAAAAGTAAAAGGACTGCAGACCGATTTAAATGCATATATACAGAGCATTACCGTGTAGCTGATGCAAATTTGACATGAATTTAGGCAACATACGCATCACAATTGGATTGCTCATGCAGACAATGTTATCCTGAATTTAGCTTTCATCTGCACAAATTCCCTCCCTGGAGAATGCAATCCTCCCTTTGTGGACAAAATGGCTAAATAAACCATGAGACCCAGCAGAACTGTACTAGCATCTTTTTCACATGAATAAGGTTGAACAAGCATTTGATTAAAGCAGGCTAACGACAATCAGAAGTTTAACTTTTAGAGTTTGAAAAATACAGCCACTGGTAAGTTTCAAAGCAGCCACTCAGAAGAAAAAAATAGATGTGATTTGATCTCTAGCTGACTTTTCTTGTCATCCTTGATTCTGCTACATCACACCTTTCAGAGTGAACCATGTTAGCATTCCCACTATTCAAAGCATTGCTGTCAGAAAATCAGAAAAACATCGGATGGTAGATTTTGACAGATTTTTCTGTTTCCTTTCTTTTCACAGACAATCTCATCAAATATAACAGACATGGTGAAAAATATGCTAGTTCACATATCTTAATGTGAACTAACATATCTTAAATTGTAACTGCAAGAGCTGCATCATTACATGATCTAAATTGTCTTTTTGTTTCTTTGCAAATTGTCCAACTTTATACAGTAGCCTGACATTTCCTAACACTAGAAATGGTAGAGGTAATTCTTACCCCTGCTACGCAATGGCATTTCCATATTCTAAAAGTTTTATTGGGTTGACAATACAGCCAACAAGGAAGAAACAGCTTGTCAAAAAGTGTTTTCAGCATTTTATCTAAAATCCTTCGTAGTTGATAGACATATGGTTACAAAAAAGCACTTATGAGACTCAATGCTTAAAGGGAACTAAAAAGGATAGAAATCTGGGTCTCAGTATTAATTATGTATTTTTCTATTTCCATCATGGCAAGTGTAATTGCACTGACACTTACTGTTTTGCCAGATTTTGACAAATCAATATTTTTCTACAATGACATAATGTAAACTATTATATTAGAGATATAGACAAGAGCTCAGGAACAGCAAAAAAATATATTAAAAAAATAATTATTAATAATAATAATAATAATAATAGGTTTTTTAAAATGTATTTATTTGTTTCATAAATGATCATATTACTGAACTTTAAAGATACTTTTGTCTAATATCTCAAATTTTTTTCATTCACTAGTCAGGATATGTTTAGTTGATGAGTTAACAAACTATTTCTTCACTGATGCTTTGCTACAAATTGAGTAACTGTTTTGCAGTACATCTCTAAAAAAATGTATGTTTTAACAAATTTACATTTTATTCTGCAATCTAAAAATCATTAGCTTGAATGTTTCATTAAAGCCTTTGTCACATTATCTATGATTGCATGAATATTTCAATGAACTATCTTTTTGCAAGCTTGTAGTACAGTCATGTCCCTTTACATCCAGAGATGGAACATGTGCAAGGAGAGGGAGCTCCAAAAGTTTTCAAATATTTTGTGCACATGTAGTTTTATAATATATTCTGCAGATGTTCATGTTGATGAATTGTGTATTACACAAGTGCCCTGCATGCTGACATTGAAAATGTTTCTGATGTGCCTGTGTTGTGAAGTAACATCAGACATAAATACTGCATTTCCTTATAGAGGTATTTGTTTGTTGTGTTTCAGACTGAACCTGCCCAGGGACCCATTGGCATGAAGCAGACATGTTCTTCAGCTCTGCCCCAGTATTGTAAGTTTGTTTATTTCTTACTTTGCATACATAAATTTGGAGGGCTTTATGCAAGACTAAACCAGGTATTGGGCATGAATATTCTTGAGTTTATGAATACACACAGGGCAAAGAGTGGCAAATGCTATCTGCTTTAAAAGCTTTTTTGAAATAAGAATGTCTTTACTTTTGGGAAATAGATGTGGTAATTAAACCTCCCTACATCTTTAACTGTTTTCTGGAAAAAAAAAAAAAAGTTAGATAGAAGCATTTCCATTAAGAGATGAGAGCAGCTGCCTCTGCAAAACTTCAAAAACACAGCCACATTAGCACTTTTGACAAGAAAAACACGTCTGCTAACACAATGTCGTCTTTAAAAGCATATTGCCTCTTCATTAAGTGATGTAAAGCTATTGTAAACTACCTCTGAACTGTCCAAATCCATGCTGTTCTCTGTCATCACAAGGAAATAAAGTGAGTGCTAGCTTCATGTATTTCCATGTTTTGTTCAAATATCATGGAACATGACATCACCAAAGAATTACGTACTCCACCTCTATATAACTAAAACAGCAGTGTTCCTATGCATACAACTAACATCACATACACTTTTAGTCATGGTGCAATACCTATATTTTATCAAAAAAAAAAAATCCAACTGAATAATAGCTTCAGTACATTTATAACAAACACAGATTATAGATAAACAATTATCTGAAATTAATGTCAACAAACCAACTGCATGCTGGGAAACTGCTTCTTAATGTTGTCAATAAGCCACTTTTGGATGCTTGAAGCTCAGACAAATAATAAAAATGTGATATGCGCATGATATATATGTATATATATATATATATATATATATATATATATAAAGAAAGAAAGAAAGAAAGAAATGCAGCAGCAGGTGAACTGATATCTGGTGAATCTGTGGGTGGCTTTTCAAACTAGGTCATCAGTATGTGCTGTTCTTTCTTTGCACACACTTTTTTTTTTGGTATGCTGACAGGAAGCGAAAATGAGAGACATAACATTGATTCTGACACATTTTTGTTAACTCAGCACAGTAAAGAGATGTGATAAAGGCTTAATGAGACTCTAATGATCTACTCTGCAGCAGAAATATTCTATGTCCAGTTATTCCACAGCTGTAAATACATGATAGCAATTTTTTGGTACCTGAAATGTAATACAACCTTGTGGTAATTAATGTAGCATGATCCTAGTTGTGCCTATCTGCTAAGATAGGCATGCCTCATTTTCAATTGCACATTTTGAAATGTTAGTTTCATCCACTGATGTTAGTCTGCAATTGTCCATAAGCTGTGTAACAAAGGCAGTGCAAATACTTGTGGGCCCCGGGGCAAAACAAGAGCTAGTCAGGAGGGTTTCAGTCTGGAGGCATAAATCCAGTATTATTAAGTCTATCCTCTTGTACCAATCCATGTCATTGTGCTGAACATGATAAGAGCATGCTCACAGGTCCATGACAACTACTGTGGCCATTCGGCAAGCCCAAATTGCACTGGGGAGGTTAGAGGAGAGGACATACCACAGTGGAATGGAAAGCAGTGAAGCATGGTGGCGCCGGTTATTGCAGAATTGCATGTTAATTGTTTAGTTTTTGCTAAAACAGTGCAGCTAAATGTTTCATTGGGGACATTATCAGTTTATTTTATTTTTAATGGTCCGTGCATTTAAAGAAAAGTGGAAGTGTTGCTTGTGGTTTATTTGGTTCTAGTAAAGTCTTGGCAGCTTTGACATTGCTGTTACTATCCTGCAGGTGCTGGTATTGATGACAGTGAAAATGATCTGTACCAAGTGCAGCTCTTCAGACAGTTTTCAAGTCTGCAAAGACATGTGGGATAATGAGGAAAGAACACTGAATGTGGGAGCAAGCAATCATTAAAAACATGAACAAAAAAACACATTTAAAGCTTGATATCGACTGTTGTATTTGTTCTAAACATTTTCAGTTTGAAAAGCAAAAAGTAGCAGTCACACTAAAATTTCAGATAAAAAAGTTACTTAAAGGCTTTATAAATTACACAACTTAATATTAACAGGCTTTTGTACATAAACAGGTATAAAGAACATGTATCTTTAATTACTGATCTAAAGTACATATGGGTATTTAACAGTTCAACTAGTAGAGACTTAACTAAAACTTACACAAAATCTTAAATCACATTGTGTTTGTATTATGTAATTACATTATGTACATTATGTAATATTTAGCATGTTCATATTTATCCCATTTATCATATTTATTCATATTTATCCATATTATACACTAAACATTGTAGTTTTGGATAATTTTTCTTTTAAACTGTTTCTAAATCCAAGAGTGTGACTGTGTTTAAAATCTTGCCTTTATGGCAATGAAAGGAAAATGCAGATTCAGTATTGGTCAAGTGGTTTCTTGTCCTACATCAGCTGCAACATTAATGTACAGAAACTGTTCAACTGGCTCCAGACTTCTCAACTCAGCAACCCCAAAGGATCTTTTACTGGGCCTACTTATAACTATATATTAAGGTAGAGAAAGAGTTACCTAGCTGAAGCTTTATAGTGGGAAGGAGAATGGAGTTCCCATCTTATTACATTGGGACCTAGCTTAAAATTACATTGCATTTATTTATCAGATGCTTTTATCCAAAGTGAATTACAAGTGAGGAGCACATTAAAAAGGCAATATTGGCTTCAGTATCCTGCCCAAGGACTTCTCAACGTAAGAAACTGGTGAAACTGACGAGGCAATACAATAATGGGGTAATTTCACAGAGGTGTGCTTACTGTTACTTGCTGTATGTAAGTAACAGTCAAAATAACTTCTATATAACTTGGGTAGCTACTTATAAAGTGAGGCATCTTTTATGAGGATATTATTATTAAAAAAAGAACAAACATGTACATTTTGCAGGTGCTGGTTTGTTTGCATTTCTGTGTTTATTACCTTTTCTGTCTTATTTTCTGCTATGTGTGTGCCAGTATTATTTTGTAATGAAACTGTATTTTTAATGCTTTAATGTCCATAAACCCTTGTCTTTGAATTTAGTGAACATGTCATAATATCCATAACTGGAGTCAACTCAGGTACCTCTCCTGCTCTTGTAGACATTCATCTCTCCATCATGCTGTCAAAGAGTCACAAATGATAAAACAATGGAAACTAATGATAATAAAACAATTAAAAATAAAAAAGTCAACAATATTCTTTCTCCATTCCATATACTGACAAGTGATGGAATTTTGTGCAACATTTGATATTTGTCTTGATATCTGTCTTTAATAGAAGCCAGATGTCAAAGTTGAACAGCAAATATCCAAATTATGAAAATTAAAACATTTTTATTTACAGATTAAATTTTAACCCATGGACCAAAACCTTAGCATCATCCACCATGTTTTCCTCTTTTGGACGAAAATGTCATGAAATAGTTTAAAAAGTGTACTTAAGCTATTAGCAATAAATTATGTGAATGTGTGTAAATGTGAAAAGGCCCCCAACAGTGCCAGTAAGAAGGTATTTTATTGGACACATAAATGTTGGCTGTCAGTGTTACACTGCAATTTAGAATAATGTTGCTGACTAACTTGTGAAACCATATCTGGATTTCCACTGTGAAGGAGACTGCTGTGCCACTGCACTAAATTATGTATTTATGGCAACTTATATGGTCAGAGAAAAGATTACAGATGGGAATTTTTCAAGGTGATTTTCGTGTTGGTGCATATTCATTATGTTGCCTTGGTGCACAGCAGATTACTATGTACAGTTTTTCAGTTAGTTCAGTTTGCGTTCACAAGTGCATTTTTTCACTCTTCTCCAGATGCTTCACCATAAGTCACATAACATTTCTTCAGTCAGTTTCAGTCTCGGAAGAACATTGTGTTTGAGACAGCAAACCTGAAGTCAAAAGCTGAAAAGCATAATGTTATAACTATGTGTTTTGACCCAAAGTTAGCCATTTTTAAATATAGTATTTGTTAGTACCACTCTACCAATAGTATACAGTTTGTACATGAAGTGTAAATACATCTGGAAATGTCAAATACTTTTCTTAAGAATCTCTGTTGTAGTTTGATCGTTTGAGATAGAAAGTTTTTAGGATGTAAAAATGTTTCCTTTAAATGTAGGACTGAAGTGGTGTGTTTGAAAGTAATCTAAAAGTTAGCTATTATGGGTGTTTTCTAACCCAGAACACTGTATCACTTTCATTTAATACCTCAACATTGTCTGTAAGCTGCCCATCTTATGAGTACACAGGTCTTCACTCACAGTCCTAGCTTCATGAAATAGAAACAAAGTGGGCACAGCTTGCCCTCTCCCAAGCAATAAAATGTGTTGTTATAGCCATTAGCAGAATCACAGAAAAAGAAGGGTTTGTGCCTGTAATAGGGAGTGCTTTGTTATGTCTATGTTTTGCTTAAATATCAACAGACACAACATCATAATGAAATCCCAACTGTACCTTTAAATTGTAGTGTCCTATAACTGTTAAGTTCAAAGCATGCTTAGCTATTCCCTATGTTGAAAGTTTGCATTTTATGTTTACCTCATTAAACTTAATTGGATCCAGTGTTCAATAAAGCAACTTTTATTATTTATACATACCAGTATATAGACATCTGTTCCAGATGCCTTTGTGCGCTCAATAAAGACCAAGATCTGACATTTTCTCCTTTGAGGCAAGTTTAATGAAGCCTTTGGCACAAGCAAAAAGGTAGCTGGATGGTACCAAACAGGCCTGCCTGGATTCATTGTCCTGTCAAACCACACACATTCTTGACGTAGATTTATAGTGTTTGTGCTGCAGTGAGGAAAACAAAAACATCATTGGAATCGTCAACGTTTCATTAAAAAATCAACCAACGGTAACTATTACAGTAAATTTTAAAAGCATATATAGTATATAAAAATAGTATATAGAGAGCACAAGCACATATAGTTATGAAAAAAAAAAGTTAGCGAACCATGCTTATATGGGTCTATAACCTGGAGCTTACCATCAAGCACATCAGTGACATGTCTGATACCAAATGCTGAATACCTGCTCATGCATTAGATACTCTTCCTCTCTGTTAACATAACATCATCACTTTCCAACCTCACTCCCACCAGGGGCCCAGCAGTAGCTGTAGAGCAAAGACTGCCACATCAGAGGCTCCTCCAGAGAGCTCACAGGCGGCAGCATCATACTAAGAGGTGAGGAGGTGGCAGAGCATGAAAGGATCCATCAGAAATTATGCAGATTTACACAAAACCAGGTCAGGGTTTGACTTCCCACTGCCAGCTAGCTGTAAGTAACATATAAAGGCAAAGGTGGCATCAGAGACAGTAACATCATGACATTGATCGTGTTTGAGATAGTCCAAAGAAGAGGAACCAAAGGCCAAATAGAAGTGTCAGAGTTTAATTTGGTTTTATCTTTTTATCTTTTTTTCTGCACAACAACTACTTGATAACAGTTTTAACCAAAATAGATTTCACATGAGAAGGATCCTTGTTGAGTGCAAGTTGAAGCCATTGACAATTGCTTTCAGCAGTAACTTAGGAGTGAATGTACAAGAGAGGTGATTATTGATCCTATTGATCTGACACAACCACATTTACAGCTCATGTTTGCTTTTGTTTTATTTGAGATGCTAGAGCTGTGTATCCATGCTGGTGCTGCAGTAACTTTTTATTCCTCCTACATACTGTTGCAGAACTGTACAGTCTGTTGAAAAAGGCACTAATGGATTGTTCACAAGTAAGGCATAAATCTGAGCTTAAACGATAAGAGAGGAGCTGTATTGTGACAATATTGGGAGGTGGTGACAAAATAATCAATCATTTACTGTACATGATGTGCAGCGGATGTAGAGATGAAGAGATGGCACTTTTCTTTCTTCATTTGTCTGAGCCTCTGAAATTACTCACTGAGGCACATTTCTGTTAACGGTCCCATCATCCATCTGAAAAAGAAACAGCATGCATTCATTAGACTCAAGCAGACTAGCTAAACCTTTGCTTAAGTTTTTCAATTATTTCAGTTTTAGTTCAAATTGGAAACTGATAGATTGGAGGCTATTTGTCATTGGTGGTCTGTGACACTTTTATCACTGACTTGTTTAGCTGGTGACAAATCCCTCCTCTGTCATTGTAATGTCAGGTGATTTGTATTCCCAGTGCATATGTCTTTTTGAGTTGCCAAGGCAATGAGGAGAGGTTTGACAGCAACGACCAAGCAAGTGACATTTGATTGACAGCGCAATGTTCCAGGGAGAAGCAGAGAAGTTATCTGAGTGTTCAACGTAAGGATTAATGGTCTTTGAGTGCTCATGAATATCAACAGACATGTGAATAGCGAATAGAAATAAAATTGAGTTAATTTAATCGCATTGTTGAGAACAATGCAGACAGAAATTTGATTTTGCATGAGCATTGAAGAAACTGGGTTCCTCACACAAAGTTGGCCAAACAAATGTGAATTCAAATGCTGTTTTGCTGAGGACACTCACTGTGTCACCCTCTTTGTCCGCAAAATGAAACCACCTTAAAGAATTTTCAATTTGTTCTCAGTCACTTACAATGTGATTCTCATATCAGAGTCATTTAGTTCATTTCTGTTCAACTAAAAAATACTACAAATGTCTGACAACTTTAACTATCCTTAAATTACTCAGCTCTTTGTGTCTACTACTAGTATTGAATGCAGATAAATTGCACTAGCAAAAGTTAAGCAGCACTCCATCATATAATTCTTGCCTCCACTCTTTGGCTTTCAGCAAAAATCAAATTTCATGAACATTTTTTTGCTCACACACAGTCATTCAAGGGATAGCACCAACATACATAGCAGAAAGGCTGAGCCTATTTTTCAGTTGTCTGCTTCTGTAGTTTTCTGATCAAGACTTCTCATCAATTTGCCATTTCAGTTTCAGATCCAAGGCTGAGTGGGCTTTTGATATTTTTCCTACCTAACTTTAAAACATCCCTCTTTATTTTGTCAGAACTGCAGAGTCTGTAGTTTATTTCCAACTGGGAACAAAAAACATTTTTGCCAGTTTGCCCTTTTGTCCTTACTTTGTACTTTCAGTGCTTTTACTTGCTAATGTAGTGGTAAGGCGGCCAACATCAAAAATACATATGCATGTGCAGCTCATGACTTAGCAGCTCCTCTTGTATCATAAATGGTAATCATTTAAGGTGTACTGAGTCTGATGTCAAGCAGATGGTTAGTTATGTTTTGAATGGCTGGTGCAGGAAAGTGTATGTATATCTATATACACACAACATGACATAGTTGCTGTGTGATGTCTCAGTGACACAAATGAGTACTATAATCCATTAGAGCACTTGTTTAGGAAAACCACAAAATCAGAAAAAGAGATGGCAGGAAGTTGGACTGACTGGTTGTGCTGAGGACAAAAATTTCTCTTCAGATTAGTGACACCATAAGGGATGCATTCATCTATGATAAAATTGATGAAACATACTGAAAAGCAAGATGTCTCCAGGAGCAAACAGCAATTGATTAATAATTTAAATAAGACAAATTGTGCCATCAGTGGTCATCACTGGTTCACAACAAACAAGAGTTATAGCATTGGGTTCTGAAATTGGGAATTCAAGAGACCGGTGACAGGAGCAGCCAGTCAACAGAGAATAGAGAAGAGGCTAGAGGTTCTGAAGAATTTGGTTTTGTACAAAAGAGTCTGAATATGAGAGAATATTTTACAACATTCATACTTCTGCTGTCAACCTGCTCTGTCTTTTTGGATGGACATCCTAAAATCAGTTCTTTCAGCAGCACCTTAGACAACTGACTGAGATGGCCTCACAATGTTTAACTTCTTGATCTCTGAACCCATTACTCTGTGTCTCATTTCCTGGCCTATCGACGTCTTTAAGTGAGCTTCCAAAGTGTCCTGGGGGATTGGATGTTATATAGATTGATTTCAGGTGTTCGGGCATAGCCTACTGGCATCGGTTAACAGGAGGAGAGTGGTTGTTCTTTCATAAACGACTAGACTGAAAGATATGAAATGTAAAAGGGTAACAGATTGGTTACAACTTCTTGGAACAGATTACAAAAACAATATACATTTCAACAGTTTGCCCTTTTTCATTCAAATTCAAGTGCGATATACAACCTGTCCAGGGTAAACCCCATCAGCCAGACCCACAACCTTACCCAGGTAGAAGATAGGGTATAAGGTAAAAGTAGGCTTGCTTTTGAAAATAAAATAAGAAGTTGGAATATTGGGCACTTGTATAAAATGAGTCTATAAATACAAAAAAAAAAAAAAAGAAAAAGAAAAAAGAAACAGCAAAAGGAAATAAATTGAATATCAGTGCTATTTCTCTACAGCATTGCTATGCACAAAAATACATTTATTGGAAAGCTAGAATGGACTGATGCAGTCTCTGGAACAAGTACCCCATTTTGTGATGCAAGGCACTTCTTAGAACTTGAATGGACTTGTGCCACCTCCCCTTTCACATTTACATCTGACATCTACTGGTGTTTCTGTTAAACATTTCTGAGATGGAAAAAAAACAGGCAATTGATATTGTTGACGATGCAATGCAGTGGCATGTGAAGTTAATTTAGTGCCATTTACTGGTATGTTATATGAATGCCTTTTTTACTGGGTGCTATGTGTATGCACCACAAATTTGGAGATATAGTTAGGTTTTTCAATTTGACACTACCCTCGGATGTTTCTTTTTTTCATGATATGCAAGTGTCTTTGTCTAATGTACTCTTACTCATATTTATTCATATTCATTACTTTTCGCAATTAATTTCAATAGTGATACATGTAAGTCAAGGGATGTATTGAGATCACATCAAATGAGTTAGACTGCCAGAGGCAAGATCTTATGACAACGTAACAGTCTTACCCAACTGGATAAGGACTTACAGTGATTGCAGAAGAGACTTGAGGAGTGCTCGGGCAGAGAAGCAGGGTGAGTGCTCTGAGAGTGGAGGCAGCTGGACTACAGTAATTAGTCAGTGAAGCTCTTTGTGGTTAAGGGGCAGCTGACCACTGGCCCTTTTCACTAAGAACACTGGCAGAGATTCTTCTCTTTCTCAAATGGTTTTGATTAACATCAGCAATACCTGCACAAATTTCAGACCTCTTTCTTCCTTTAATCCAGGAGGAATTAATTGCCAATTAGGTGTATATAGCCTTAACTATCAGAGAATTTATGTTTAAAACATTAAGAATAACATACTTAAAGTACACCATCACTTCTATCTTTTCCAAATTTGCATATATGTCTCTTAATCATAGATTCCATAAGAGGAATGAGACAAACCCTGGACCCTGGAATGTCACCCATAGGTTTTATGAACAGTGCTTTTTAACACTGCTGGAACACTCCCACCTTAATTCAGTCATTGCAAGTTAGTTATTTTGTCTTGGCTTGCTCGGCCTGTGCTAACCTGTAATATTGATTATTATATATAATGTATTATTTTACATTCATTCTGATCAAATCTCCAGTCTGGTCAAATAAGCCAGTTTCACACAGCACTAATTAACATTTCCTGCACTGCCTTGCCTCCATACATAATTTGATTGGCTAGCACCTAGGGTGCAGATGCACAATTTGACTTGCTGACATTCGCATTTGTTTCAATTTTTCTCAACTTCTAATGTGAACAATACTTCAAAAACAATGCAAAGCATTGACGATGAGTTCAGGAACTCTTGTGTCCCACAATTCAAAGTCAGTGGACAACAAAGCTGTTGACGCCTCAACTGCATGCGCATTAGCCAGGAGTTACTGTTCTGCACCCCTTCTTTATGATGCAACCTTGGGTCAGATCTCTACTTCGACCTCTCAAAAAGCATCATTTGTTTGCCAAATCTTACAAGCTCTGGTAATTCTGCAATCTCTGCATACTTTTATTTGCTGTTCCTGAACTCTATTGTCTTTATGTAATTGCAAAGCATATTTGAGATCAAAGAAATATATATGTACATGATTTGTTTTTTTTTTCTTTTACTATGTGCTGTTCACTACTGGCATGGAAATTATTAAATACTCGAAAATCATTGAAGTCTTTAGATAAAATCAAACCTTTTAAAATTAAAAAAAAAATCAATCCCTTCTCTACTTATTATTATGAAAACTGGAGCAAAGCCCCATTGGCTTACTTATTACTATTGATTTTGAGGGCCATAATTTACTTTTGTTCTAAAGCAAGCTTTTCACCCCATTACACTTTGCTCATGGCTTTTTGGCCAGGGCCAGCTATAGCCTCCATCATCATTAACACCTGCCTGATTATTAAACTGAGCAGCCAGACGAAGGGACAGATTCCATCAGTGCTCTTCACATCACACTGCCCAGTCATTTGTGTGAAAGTCTGTTTTGTGTGGCAAAAGGCCACTTAGACCTCCAGTCCTAAAAGTTTGTCTTCCAGACAGCTGGAACAAGCCTTGATGTGTGTGGTTGTTTTATACAACCATTCTTGACACTCATTACAAACCAAAACAGTGTATTGGTTGACAAGGTTGAAATCTGAGTTTGGAGCTCATTTATAAAACAACCCTAGTTTAATGCCAAATGTTCAGCTGGAATACATCAAGATTCCCAGAATTTAAATGGCACTTTTAAACCATAAGGTTGAAAATTTGTTGTTTATGTTCAACCATTTGTTGGGTTTCTGATTTGCTCTTCATTGTATTATTTGCACTGTGAATGTCTATCTATGAAACTCACAAATTAGGATATATTTTGCAATTATCCACAGATTTCTTTACTTAGACACAAAGTAGCATTCCATGCATATTTTATTTCTCAACATGTGCTATATGTGTCTGTATAATCGCTACATTATATATTTGTTATTAAATTCTTTATGCATGTGTATTTTTTACCTTTTCATATCTTTGTGTTTTTCTTTCAAATTGTTCCATTCCTGTGATCTCAATCAATACATCCTTGTCTGCAAAAAGAAAAAAAGAACACTCTTGCTGGAATTAGTCAGCATACTACAAAATAATAAATTAGGCCCACCAAGTTAGACTTTGTCTATGCCATTCAGCAATTGGAAAACACAAGGAGTATTATAAGTAAAATTTGGGTGAAACAAGGTCAAAACTAACAGCATTTATTTATCATAGCCAAATATCTTAAATACTTTACCAGTTCAAATCAAATTCAATAAAAACTATTGTTTATAAAAAGAAAAATAACAAATGAAACAAGCTTGTACAAACAACATTCATATTTGTCTATTTGTGCAATTATATCCAAAGTTTGACAAGCTGAAAATAAAGCTGTCTTACTGAATATCAATTACAATTTCTAAACAAACAAAAAAGAAAATCTATGTAGTATAACTGAATATAAAAGTCTATTTCTCCTTCACTGAAAAATTATCATGTAACAATAGAGTGATGGAGAAAACAAAACCCTAAATAGCAGGGTCTATTTCCAGTTAGCAGTTGCCAGTCATTGATTTAAGAGGTAGCTTGACTTTTTGTGCAGACTCAATCCATTATTGATCCTCAAAGTGTCAAGTTCTTGTCAAGGGTCTTGTTCTTGTCTTGTCTGCACCATTTCCTGATGCAATACCTTGACAGGGCAGAAAATATGCACTCAGAAAATCAGAGTCAGGAAAGAGGGAGACTGAGATCAGTGGATGTGCACATGTGTGTGGATGAAGGAAATAAGAGGATAAAGAATAATTATTACCAATACTAAAAATACAAAAATAGTATTAATTTTGTGGTAGTTTTTTTGAAGTAGTATCTCATAGAATCACACATACTGCTGCAAGATCTTATCAACAACTCCTACTAATGCTCTCTAACGCTCTGACAGGGTCGGTTGCTAAGCAGTTGAGATTTCAAGGGCATCCAGTGGCACCAGGCAGGAAATTTGAGTGTGGCTAAACTTTCTGCAGACATCCACTGACGCAAATGCTTGTTTTGATTCTCACAAAGCTTGCAGTTGTTTTGCAGGGCTGCAATGTCAGTCAGACTTGCAAGTTTTGACATCATTTTTTTTTTCAGCTCAAAGTGCAGCAAAGAGGAAAAGTGATGCAAAATAAAAAATACCAGTAGTATTTAGAAGGGCAGAAAATAGAAGCATAAACAGAGTTAAAGCAGAGCAATTAATTATTACCCACACAAATACAGTTTTAGTTGAAGCCAGAGACTCCTCATTTGTAGTTATATGTCACAATGAAGCAGTAGGTTGCTTTTATTTTAGGTACTTTGGGAATCTTATATTTTTTAGTTGTAGTAACACAATTATATGCAAAATGTTGTTGGAGGTGGCAAAAGTACTCACATTTTATACTTATGTAGAAGTACAGACACTTTTGTGAAAAAACACAAGTTAAAGTAGAAATACCAATTTACCACCTTCATTCTAGTAAAAGTAAGAATGTACAGGATCAGTGATGTACTTAAAAAAAAAGTAAAAAGTAAAATGATTCTTTGCCAACAATGATACACATATATTGGTAACTTGGCAAAACTTAACAATTCTGCGACAAAAAAACAGGAAATGCTTCTTTATTAAAAAACTTTACAGAGCTGATACAGAGAACAGAATCACTGGACAGTTTGCTGCAAGTTAAACATAATCAGGACTGAAAATAACCAGAGACTCCATTGCATTGCTAAAGTGAAAAGCAGCTCCCATAAAATGATTATTTAGCTAAAAACTACTTAGCTTAGATAAGTTGGTGAGTTCTTGTATGTGGGTTTTAGGTGGACACAAGACACATGGAATTACCATGAATCACTGTTGGAGCCAACATCAAACAGTTCTTTGCAATATGAGCTTGGTCAGGAAATGTTTTGCTTTTCCATATCTGCTGTATTGTTTTCAGACTCAATACCCCCTGGATCCTTTTCATGTTCCATGTCACACTGCAATTTTTCTCTTTATCATAACCTGCACTCTCACTGGATTTTCTTCTTGTTTTTTATGTCTTTTAAGTCACGTCATCATCCACAGAGATTGAAAAAGTAATGAGCATGTTTTGATAGTGTAAGGAGTAGAAAGTACGGATTTTTGTGTTTAAATGTAAGGAGTAAAAGTAAAAGTCTTCACCAGAATAAAAACTCAAGTAAAGTAGATGCACCTGAAAAATCTACTTAAGTACAGTAACGAAGTATCTGTACTTTGTTACAGCCCATCTCTGTATGTTATCGAGTCATAGGGTATTCTGACTCACAACAAGGATCTGTCATTAAAGTATACTGCCTCTTAATGCAAGGATTTCAGGCTGACATGCTTATTTTTAGTGAGAATAGTGGACATAAGTCAAGATAATAGGAAGCTTTGCAGGACACCCCAGGGACTGACAGTCCTACTTGCTGATGCAATATTTTTAAAATGGCTGAATCTGTTAATACCATGGGCTCTCAGTTATAGCCCTCTTATTTAAATGGTAAATGTTATGCAATTACATAGCCCCTTTTTAACCTTGTCAAGAATCTTCATTACACATTTTCATTCACACAACCATTTGTAAAAGCACTTCTTATTATACACTGCCTAGCCAAAGAGGCAGTGCATTATAAACTAAACAAACAGGTAAAAGCCTTCCATTGGGAAAGTATCACTGTGATTAATGTGTTTCTGCTTTAACAAGTCATTGAACTCTAAAGTATTTGGTAGCTCCATATTTCTTGAAGAATCATGTAAGAAGGCGATCCTGTGGTCATGGAAAACATGCTATCTGTTTCAGACATTAAATTATTGGTCTGGATCAAACTAACAAAATAACTAAAGACATGAATAAATAGTGTTAAAAACGGTCCAAAGCATTTAAAAAAATCTGGATCATAGTGAAGCATCACCTTTGAGGAAGAAATCGGAAAAAGTCTTGAAAGTTTGTAATAGGGGATAATTTAAACATTTGGTAAACTGTAATCAAAGAAACTCAGTAAATCTAATGGAAGTGTTTAATAATGGAAGTCAGGGCATCTCCACATGCACAATGAAATGAGAACTCAACAGCAGTGAAGCCATGAGAAAACCACCCATCAGTGAAGCTAATTGAACATGCAAAAGGCTTTGACTAAAGCCTCAGTCCCAATGACTCGTACCAACAGCTGTGAACAGTGTAAAAATGATTTTTAGACCATTTTCTACAGCCTCCTTGAGGCAACTTTATAAGAATCCAGGGTTCATAGCCCATTCCTAAGTTTGTGGCCAGGTCGATGGTCATGTCCAAGATTTTCTGTGAACACGCCATGAAAAACCTCATCGGAGGGCCGACAGATAAATACCTTAGGAACATTGTACGAGAACAACATACTATGTTCGTGTAAGTGTGGTGCAAGAACACTTTAAATATTTCTAAGGGGGCTTTCACAGCATTCCCATGAACACCTTTCAAACCCAGATGTGTAAGGAAAAAGTAGGCATCTCTGTGCATACTTCTGGAAGTACGTCATACATGTGCTGCTCAGCTGCAGCTGAACAAAAGCAGTGGCTACAACTTTAACTCTGGATCTTCTTCTTCTTCTTCTTCCTTCAGCTGCAGAAGGTGCAGCTATGGTCTTCTCACCATGATTGCCATCTAGAAAATTACAATCATCTCCACAAATATTCCAGCATATGAAATGATCAGGATACATATGTGTGGAGATATTGGACAACCAACACTTATATAGCCCAACAAAATATGTGTGTAAGATCTTCTGACCAACAAGTTGAAATTGTTGTGAGTTGCGCATAAGGGTCCTGATTGACTAGCTTCTGACAATAGTCTTCGTGGTAAGCATACCATGGGTAGTTTCTGGGGCACCCTTACGGAGATCACATAAAGTCTTCGGCCAATGTGTGGCAGAAATTCACCTCGTTTTCTCAAGCATGCGTCAAATTGCTTATGCGTATTGAACAGGAGCCATACCAAGTTCATACAAAGGTTGTAGGAAACTATACCCTCCTCTAAAAATGTCAACAAACTCCAGATTTTGTACAAACTGGGAGATTCGTACAAACCCACCTTTCATAGGAACTCTTGTTACCGAGGCTTTAAGAATAGAAAACATGAATTCTGGAGCCATGGAAGAAAGTCATGTATTTGGATAAGTCCAGATTTATCCAGCTCCAGAGTAATGGACACATTACTGTAAGGAGAGTGACAGATGATCCTTAACCCCCCATCCCCAATTATGTTTTAGTGGAAAGTGTTGAACCCAGACACCCCTGCCCCCTGTCAATATGCAAGACCTGGAGCCATTTCTAAAGATTTAATTTTCATAGGGTTTAGGAGAACTGTCCCCCCATCCCCCAATATTTAAGCAGAAGTAATAAAAATGGGATGTAATTAAAAAAATATCATACTCTGCAAAGACTGAAGTGAAAAAATGTCTATATAGCAAAGGAAGTAGAACTATAAAACTAAGACTATGAAAATAACATCAAAACACTTGGGGAGGCGGTTGTTCAGTTGTTCAGTTATAAATGCTTAAAAAAAAAATCAAAAATAGCTTCCATGGTATCTGTGGGTGTGTTGAACAGAATTATTAGCAACATTTTTCTCATTCACAGCTGCAAAAACCCATCAGTGTTCAAAAGGACAGAATCGTTTTGTAGTCTGGGGAGATTAAATGGGTTTCATTGTAAAACCTTTCGGGAAGGCCAAATGTTTTGTCTAGGGTCTGTTTAACCTTTGAAGAGACACAGAAAAGAGAGTAAATATAAAACTTTTCCCTTGAATTATGCTTTGTGACTCAACTTTTTCTACCTTGTGAACAACCTTGCATCGTTAGAACATCTATTCAAGCATCGTTTAATTGTGACTCACAGTGACTCTCCACTGTTTTGTTTTTTTTAAATATATTTTTCATATTGAACTCTCAAACTCGTGCCACAGTTGTGAAATTATCACTTTTATGGGAAAAGTGTTATACTGCCATTTATGACAGTACAGTGTCAAATGAATAAATACATAAATAACAACAGGGTTAGTGTAGGTGTCCAAAACATAGTTGTCTTACAATCTACTGGTAGAAAACTTGACATAGCAGCATTTTTGTAGTCTTTTGTTAATTTTCAGCTAAGCATAAGATATCAAAGATAAAAATGTTGGGTTTCATGCAAAGATTAAGTTTCAAAGATATACTTGAATAGTTTCAATTTTTTGGGTTTATACAGTTTCATCTTGCTGTCCGCTTGAATATTTTGCATTTTATATTTAACGTTGTCTAAATCTGTCCCTCTCTAATTATTCTTTTTGGTGAAAAGTCTTTAAAAGTTTATTTTTAAAAACTGCCAGATATGAACATTGGTGAACTTTTGTACAAATGCATTTGAAGGGCAGTGGGGCGTGGGTGGGGGAGTGGGAAAAACTGAACAAACAAAAAAAGTGTCAAAATGCTTAATGGAAACATAAATAAATAAATAAAACAAAAAAATAATGACTATACCCTTGGCATGAATCATAGCAATTCATGAGTCTGGTCAGCCTCACCCATTCTAGTCTCACAGAAAAGAAAATACAAATAATTCAGCAACAATATGTATGAGGAGGCTCGGCAGCTCTTTGGCTCGCCACCCTATTATTCTGCTGCTTCTCTTACAAGTGCAGCGTCACTATCTTTGCAAACTCCATTGATTTTTGTGACTTTAAAGTAACAGAGACACTACTTATGCACAGTTAGTTTTATTTCAGCTGAGCTCTCACTTTCTCTGCAAGACAGACCACCATGCCACTTATGCATAGAAATGGGAGGGGGAAAAAGCAATTTACACCAATACTTCAAAGCATATCAGTGAAAACTGAAAATTGGTTGTTAATCTATAAAGATGTGTGCAGTAAAGTTGTTGATGAAGGGGATTTTTTTAGTGTTAAATATTGAATATAATGAAAAAAGAAATAGTTGATTAAAGATGGCTGCAGAACAAAGGATTCAGTTTGACATGAAATTGTCCCAATTAATTGATTCATTTGGCCACTGATAATTTACAGATAATTAGGCATTGTTTGAAATTTCATCATCCAGTGATGTGTTACACATTTTACTGACACCTGGACTTCTATTTTCACACAGAGTTTGAGTGCATGCTGTGGTTAACCAGCAAAAATATTTTTCTTGAAGAACTGCTGGTTCCCATTGCATATAATCAAGTTTTAAGTTCATCTGAATTAATTGTTGTAATTTGGTTCTACTTCACAACAAAGAGTATTCTCAGACCATTTTATGTAATTGAGAAACTATTCACCAATTTCCTCTCAGCAAACACTTGGTAAAATTGGGGAATCAAGACTCATTTTTAACAGGAAGAAACCACCGACAGAACCAGGCCTAGGCAGGGAAGCCATTTGTCACAACTGCATGGGGTATGAGGAAAGCAAGAGGGGAAAGGGCAGCAAGAGAAAAGCAAAAACTGTGGAAGAAAGACACACCTCATTAATAATATGCAACAATGGCATGAATGAATGAAGAGTGAGTACATCAAGGAAAGACCCCCAAGAGCTGGAGCCTTGTTCAGCAAGCACCAACTATAAACTTTACATTTTCTACCCTAATATATAAGTGGAGAGGGTGTCTATCAGAAATTTTCCACAGGGGAGGAGCCAGATGAAAGGATGTTCTATTCCCTTTTCTTCTTTTTTGAAACTCGCTGAATCTTACTTTTACTTTTTAAACTGTAATTGTTTTGTTATGCTGTCATTGAGGGGCCACATTTCTCACAAAGGTGCCACATATTTGTTCAAGACCCAAAACAAAATTCCTTATCAATTGTATACTTAGAGAGCATAGACAAACACATTTAAACACACACAATATGTCAGGAGCTCCAGAAAACACAGTGATACATTCATGCCTGACATAGGTTTTATATAAGCAGGTAAAGATAATGGATTGACACTGTCCCAACTTGATCGGATTTGACGTTGTGACAGTTCCAAGATATTAAAGTAATGACAAAATCAGCAACACTGAAAGCTGTCTACATTCCTTTTGGTGTATATTGATTACCACCTAGAATGAAGAATATTGAAAAAAGGATTGTATGGAACAGACATGGAGCAAATTCATTCATTCATTTTGTATCTTGTTGACCTACAGATGCACAACCTTGAGTCAAACTGGCTGCTGATATTGATGGCAAAAAGGACACTTTGGTGTGAGTGCAGCAGCACAAGAAATACCTGTCTGGAAGGCGGAGAAAAATCAATTGAAAACCACAGTGATAACGTCTGACATTTCTGTTAATACCTCTGAGATCTTTATCTTTAAGATGAATATTTGAGTTTGGATGGTTTGATTAGGCTGTCCTTTTGAAGAGCAAAGACCAAAGAAAAACAAGGTTAGACACTTCTTCATGAACTTCAGAACCTTGATAAACACCACAGCATTTTAAAAAGAATTTCTGAAACACATATTGAGATACGACATGTTGCACTTGATTTCATCACATCAATCAAGCTTATTCCTTTCATCTGCTGTTGATGAGCCCAACATACAGGACTGGTTTGTTTAATCTTAACACTAAATGAAAGGAACCACTGGTAAACTGAAGAAAGTTTTTGTGTTCAACCAATCCTAATAACAATAACACACACACACACACACACACACACACACACACACACACACACATATATATATA
Organism: Zenarchopterus dispar; assembly: GCA_028564865.1. Taxonomy (NCBI): domain Eukaryota; kingdom Metazoa; phylum Chordata; class Actinopteri; order Beloniformes; family Zenarchopteridae; genus Zenarchopterus; species Zenarchopterus dispar. Next base: position 22,175 of record JAOWBL010060700.1, read on the forward strand.
TATATATATATATATATATAT
>JAOWBL010060749.1:0-22191 GCA_028564865.1 Zenarchopterus dispar
ATAATAATAATAATAATAATAATAATAATAATAATAATAATAATAATAATAATAATAATAATAATAATAATGTCAAACTTTAATGAAGTTTATTGGGTATTTCGCTCAATATCTGTTAGTTGTTATGTCGCATATTAGTTTAACGTTGTTAGTGATCTCTTTAGTACTCATTGTAGTTTTTCATCTCACTGCATTGCATTTAAAACATGCTTAGGTAAATGAGCCTCAAAATGCATTTGGTGAAGCTATATTGCTAAAATTATGACTCTGTTGACAATAATAAAGAATGCTGAGTTGTAAACATGTAGACAATTAAATTTTATATCTGGCAGATCTGTTGGATTCCTTTTGAATTTCTTCAGATCTCGTGGAGAAAACTGGTACACATAGAAATAGGACCAGGGTTTTTTTTTTTTTGTTTGTTTTGTTTTGTTTTGTTTGTTTGTTTTTTATGTTTTTTCTATTTCCAACCCACGACAGAACTGACAATGACATTTTGGACTCCGGAGAAATTAGACAAATTTACCTGTGTACCGTAAAGTTTATGGTGTAAAAGAATAAATAAATGAATGATAAGCGGAACTATGTTTGTCAGTTCGCAAATCTGGAGGGATCTTATTTCTTGGTGCGCCGCTCGTACATCGGCAGCGGTTAATGTCAGATTTTCTTTGACACCAGACAGTAAGTTGCAGAAATCTTTATAAATAATTATCGAAATGGTAATGAGGAATTATAAAAAGTGAAACAGCATCGGCATAGATGGAGGAGCGTCTCTCTTCGGATCAAAAACGCTTTGGCGAGTTTTTTTCTGTTTGTTAGAGGAGCTAACATGATCGTTCATAAATATTAGCTGATCATTATTACACTTAATGGCTGCGATTCTGAACAAAAAATAATAAGAAACTGCAAGAACTGTCAGTGTTAACGAGAACTTTACTTACCACCACTTTGTTATAAAACTGTCAAATGAACGATACAACTAATAAAGCCTGGCTCTATTGGTCATATCATCTAAGATTATTATTTTATTTAGGATTCAAATTAACTTGAGATGTAATGCTTCCTTAAGGTTAAACTCACCAACAAAGCCTGAAATGAAGCTAATGAACCAAGTTTGACCTGAAAAACCTGGACTTAGTTGGTTCAGTCCGTTTAAACCAAAATAAACTTTTCTGAATGACACATTTAAATAATTAACGCACTAGTACATAATTATGGAAATAACAGGAGCAGTTAGTCACCATCAAAGAACAAGTCATTTAGTCTCTTTTTTTTCTTTTAAAAACAAAAATGTGCCCATTTCAGTTGACTGATGTTTGATTCTGCAACTAAATCCCTAAAACTATCAAAGTCATTAATATGTAACCCCTCAAATATTAGATGTTGAGCACTGTGAGAAGCATTGAGTGATGCTAATTAACCAGTCGGGTACCATTAATCTTCTTCAGAGAAAGGTGCACAACTACAACATTTAAAAGACACCAGTTCAAACCTCAGATCTCCGAAAAACATTCTAAAAATGGTCAAGAAAATATGTTTTTGCAAGTGGATCCAGCTGTCCACATGAAGGTAGATGGAAACAATTATGATATGTTAATTCAATAATTGCAATATTATGAGTAATAACTGTGATGTCCACAGTACAACATTAAAACGGCTGGCCTAAGCCCGTGTAGGATCCTGTGTCCAACCTAAACAACTCGGACACACTGAGGTGTGAATCTGCAACACCTCTGAAGGTGTCCTGCAGCCTCCAAGACTGTAGCAGCAAGTCTGTTAAATCCTGTAAACTGGGAGATGAAGCCTCTGTGGATTTGATGTTTTTTGTTGTTGTTGTTGTTGTCGTTTTTTTCCCAGCCCACCTCAGAGATGCCGATTCAGATTAAGAATTTGGGAATCTGTGAACACTGGATTTTTTATGGTTCTCAAGCCATTCTTGAAAACACAAAAAATTAATGAATAATTATACTGTTTGTTTGCTCAGTTATTAAACAGGAAGATGGCACTACGAGCGTGTGGTTTTATAGTGTTTCGCCGCCTTGTCAGCCGCACACCCACACCAAACAACATTGAGTATCTGCTCCTCCAGACTTCTTATGGGGAACACCACTGGACTCCACCCAAAGGTGTGTTCAGAGGCAATAAGGTGCATTTATGAACAACAAAACAAACAAACAAAATTCTACTTCAGTACTTTAAATGTTTTTTGACATCAGCTTGACCATGTTCTTTGGTAGGTCATGTGGACCAAGGTGAGGATGACCTCACCACAGCTCTGAGAGAGACCAAGGAAGAGGCGGGGCTAGGGGCTGAGGATCTGCAGGTGATTGACGGTTTTGTGCAGGAGCTCCGCTATGAGGTTCGTGGGAGACCCAAAGAAGTGCTGTACTGGTTGGCTGAGCTGAAAGACCCAGGAACCGCGGTGACTTTGTCCGATGAGCACCAGGACTTCTGCTGGGCCCAGCTGGAGGAGGCCTGTGCTCTGGCCCAATACAAAGACTTGCAGGACACACTCAGAGCAGCACACAGACACTTAGGGGCTCAGAAGGACAAACAGTGAAATAAGTGGCAGCTGGGTCATGTGTTACTCTTACTTTTGTCTGGTCCACTGTAAAAACGTGTCCTCTAATTCATGAAACTGAGTAATTCTGACTTTTTCTTCTTTTGCTGTTACTTTAAATCTCTACTGTGGGGTCCTGTGCACAAACACATGCTAATCTGTGATTTGTAACGGCATAAATACATAAATGATAATTATTTGGATGTAAAATAATCAGAAATTCACAGTTTTAACCTTAAACTAAATGTAGAAAGACCTAACCAAAAGAGTCTTAACTTTTAACTTAGTTTCAGTCAGTTTTCACTTAGTTTTCACAAAACAAGTTCACATATCTTAAAGAAGGGGAATATATATGTAGTTGGAATCTAATTTAGATACATTTAATAATTGTTAAGTTTTACCTCTTGTTCCATTTTCAGTCATTATGAATACATAATGATACTGGGGTAAAATTAAAATAGTGGAAAACCAGATAAGGTAAAATTGTAGTAACTACATTTTGCCACAAGGTGGAGACAAAAACGTTCTTTCATTATTTTCGAACTCCAGTTCTCCAAACAGCGGCTGCACCAGTACACAGAGATGCTACAGAAGTATTAAAGCTGGACGTTGGACGTTTAAGTTTATAAATGTTGACCTTAACATGATTGTTGGTTGTTATTGAATGATTCTAATTAAATTTACGTATAAGTGTCAAGAAATTAATGAGACAGATAAACAACTGATCTGTAGCTTCTCGAAAGAGATTTAAACAGGCTTTATGATTAAATGATGTGGAGATTAAACGGTGTGGAAAATACATTTATTTTTGCCTTACCTTGCCTATGCTCTAGAATTTGTTTTGTTAAAAATGTACATATAATTAAAGGAAATGTGAATAGAGTAATTTGAAACAGTTCAGCAATCTGAAAAGTCCCTGTGTTTTATCTGAACTATGCTCATCTTTCAAATGCAGGTATTGACATTTAAGTGACTTGATTCAGTGGTTATGCCTCAGTACTTCAGTATGTACAGGCAGGTACTTGCTCTACCTGGACTTGATGCTGCAGGAGTTTTCTACTCAGCCAGGATAGAATAATGGTTTATTAAAGTAAACAAATCTGTTGTTTAAGTTCACAAAACAGGATGAAAGTGCTGATGTCAACAACCTGTCTTTTTTTCATTATAAAGACATTATGTCTTCATCATGAAAAGCAAATAAAGATGTCAAAATATCACAGAGTCCTTTAATTTTCACTGATTCGCTGACATATGCATAAATCAGTGGAAGCTTCCATTATAACCTGAGTCACTTTGCTTTCATGACAAACAACAAATTAAAACTGGAGTCTCATAGATGTCATACTTGATGGAGCAAAAAAAAAAAAAACTCCTCTCAAAGTACATTTACATTTTCTGAACTTAAATGATATTGATTAGTGCATTAAGAGAAGTTTCCTTCTTCTTTTAGCTCATATACTGTATGTCTGGGAACCAAAGCAGCCAGTTTCCGTAATTTAGAAAGAGTAATGGTGTCTCACTCTCGACTGATGAAGGTCCTGAGCTCCAGCCCCAAGTTCTCTTCATCATTTTTAGCGTTTCATGGTGGTCTACATGTTTTCAGTTGTTGAAAGGTCCTGACTCCAAGCACCCTAGTTCAGCACCCAGACTGGATATTGGTGTGCTGAAAGATGCAAGGACTTTACTGAAAACGACATTTGTTGCTCTAAAACGTGTATATACCTTTCAACACTGATGTTTCCTTTTTCCAGATGCCAGATATTCCAGATATTCCACAGATACCAGCGCAAATTAGCTCACATATTTTTGTCTTGGAAATAACTGTGGACCTTTTGAGAAAACAGGTGATGTTAGTGGCAGCATCTGTGTCACAAATTCAAGCATACTCTTCTGTTTCAGTGATACCTTAAACACATTTAAACACACACACAGGTCACCCATGTCATTCCACTTCAGCATTCATAAAACATCACATTAACTGGCAACAACCTGAATGGTTTCCCAAATGCATGTGGAAGTATGGAGTTATGTGATTTTTCCTCCTTTCTCATAGCAGTTTTCCTTTGTGCACGTTAGTCAGCATTCTTGTTCAGAAAATATCTCAAGGGGGCTATTAAGATATAAATGTTAAATGTTATCAAGAGACTGTGTTGCCATGCAGCTCATTTGGTTAACTGCCAATAAAGCAGTAGTTAACTGCCATTTCCTCGATATAATAACATTGTTTAAACAGAAATAATGATCACTTCTTTAAACTGAGTGTCTGCATAGCGTATTTACTTTCTAGGGACAGGTTTAGAAGAAAATGATAATGATATTGACACCACATACTGATACTGATTTGCAAGTAATATCACCAATTTAACAATAATACTGCATATGGCATGCTTTACTAATACTGTGAAGCTCTAGAATATAAACTGAGTTTTATTTTATTGGACTTGTATTGAACCCGTCTGATTGTTGTGAACTGATGCTGAAGTCCAATTTTAGATATACTTACATTCTCTAAATATTCCTAACTGGTCAGTGAAGACACACATTTATTCCTTTGAACTCGTGATCCAAAAGACTTTTTGAAAGTGACAAGATTGTTTTGTTGCATTTCAGAAAACTTCCCAACTTCTATGGAAATAAGACATCGACTTTGTGAGAATCTAAATTTGACATCAGCTCTGAGAGGAAGAAGGAATTTACTTTAGAGTTTCCCAAATATGGCAAACATATTTAAAGTTAAAAAAAAAAGTCAACAGTGACATAACAACAAACAAAACCTGTTCATGACGAGGACAGAGGAATATCGAGAGTGAAATTGTCTGGATGCCTCTGGGCTTTAAAATAATTTTCTAGCTGGGTTCATGCATGAATTTATGTCGCATTAACCAGCATTCAGAAACTTTTAGCAGGCTTCAATGACATATCGTTTTATTTTGAATGATTTGCCAACTTAACCACATGAACTTTCATTTGAATACCACTCATTTTCTGTGTTCAATGACATATTGGCTTAGCAACAGATATCAAAGCCATTTTGCAAACAAACTTTTTTTCTGACACTAGAAAACCAATAAGTGACATTTGCATCCTTACAAACACAAGCTGATGAAAAAAATTAAAATAAAACATGAAACCAACAAGGACAGCTTTACCATCAATACATGTGCTGACATCGTAGCAGAATTGTGAATGGGTCAATTTTCCAGTGCGACAAAGTGAAGTCTTCAGGTGAATCTCACAGTGTCTACACACCACTCAAAAAATTACACACACACACACACACATATTAAATGAACTAAATGAGTTCATTCAGTTTTTGCATGTAACAGTGTGCATGGAATAATATTTCAACATCTCAGACTGTGGTCCTTTTTAATGAGTCACTTTGCAGATTTCTGTTCACAGAATTCAGATTGTTGCAATAGCTGGTGGTTTTCCCTCGAAATTCATTTAAAATCATTAAAATCATCATCACCACCATCACATACACTTTATGCAAAAAGTGGGTGATTTTGTCTTAAACAGGACTTTTTTTTTAATCAACAAAACAATAATGTGGACTCAGATTTTTTTAAAAATATGTAACAGAAAGCCAAATGTTTACTTTAAAGAAATTGTCATTTTGTAATTTGTTTTGCCTTCTTGCTAACACTTAGGTAAGAAAATAATGCAATCATTTATTTCTCCAGTATCAGCCTTGTGCCACAAGACAGGACTGACAGGAAACGGGGAAAACCAGTCTGGCGCTCAAGTCAAGACCTCTGGAGAAAATACAGTCCGGGACACAAACCAAGTAAACCCACAACCTGTTGCTTTCACATCGGAGGCAAGCTGTTATATTTTGTTGCCGTGGACACTGCCACCCTTAACATTTTAAGTCTGTGTGCTAAAATAAGGCGGGAATATATCAAAACATTTTTAGTAAATTCATGGGAAGCTGTGGAAGCATAGAGATCTGCTCTAAACACTGTTGTGACCTTCTGAAGTTTGGCCCCTTCATGGTTCATTTTATTGTCGTGTCCCTCACATTCACCAATTGCTTATTTTTTTTAATTTTCATTTTGTACTGAACACACAACCCTCTAACGACGACAAATGAATTGACATTAAAATCTGAGTGAAGCAGAAATAAATATGCATTCTGAGTTTGTCACATTACAGAAAAGTGTTATAGTACTCGACCGCACTTGAGTCATTATGACAAAGAAATAAAATTACCTTTTAAAATCACAAGAAAATGAGCATTGTTCCTTGTTCTGGCTGGAATCAGTGACGTAAACTGCAAAGATGTGAAATTGCAAAAACACCTTGCAGAAATGCAGTATTCCCATCAAAAAGCTGCACAAGTCCTGAAAAAAATAGCATCTAGGGGAGAAGCATTCCCTTTGATGAAGACATTACCGTCAACTAGCTAGTTATCGGACATTTACAGCTAGATGGCATAAGCCAGGTCTTAATCCATTTTCTATTCAGTAACAAATTACTTTCAGATATGGTACAACTATAAAAATAAAACAATGTTAATTTGAAAAAATTTAGCACCATGACTTTGTTTACAAATTAAGGTTTCATAAATGCTCGATATAAATTTATGCCCAGCTGGGTGAAAAATAAGCAATTAGTTTGGTTGGGGAAAAAAAAAATAGAAAAATAAAAAATAACTTATTAAACTTAGCTCCAGGAGCCAAACTTCAAAAGTGAATAGTTAACAGAAAATTTAGAGTACAGCCTCAGGATTTCGAAATGTTCGGTGAAACTGAAAGAGGTTTTTAAATGACATTTTTCATCCTTAAGAAAAATCGTGAGATAAACTGAGATTTTAGTTGTGATGTCACAGATTGATCACATGGGATGAACAGGTATTATGACAGCAATCTTCCCGTCTAACTCACCATTACAAAGCATATATGTCACAAAATGTTCAACTATTCCTTTAGGGGACACACAAGATTGGTACTTTTCGTTCCTATATAGAGATTTACTTCTCTACATTATGAGGGATGAGTGACGATGAGGACCACATCAGCAAAAGTTCAGAATCTCTGCCGTTTAACCTCCTGTTGTGCCGCAATTTCAAATGTCTTAAAAGGTCCTGTTCAGGAGTGAATTTTCCTCTGTCCATCCTCAACAGATTTCAGTCTCTGAGAGCCTCCAAAGTGCTCCTTTGGCTTCACATTAAAATCCAAATGGTGAAGAGTTGAATCAAAGAGCAGTAAATCCTCTACATGCACCCATCGCTTCATAGTCTTGTAAATGAAAGCTTCTGCTGCGGTACGTGGGGTTTCCGTGGCATAAACTCCATCCATTTAAATCGCAGGGTTGCCCCAGAGCTGTCGTTGTTCACAGGGCATTAGATCCATAAAAACAAAATGTGTTGTCTACATGACGCAGCACGTGTATTATTAGTCACATCGTGCTGTTCGCTGTTTTCAAATGCTTATTCCTCAGAGGGTTTTTTTTCCCTCTTTCTGTCAATACTTGGCTGATTCAGGCCACCTGAAACAGCTGAATCTGGGTATTTTCTTAAGTTCAAGAGATAATTTGAGCAAACTTACTGGTGTGACAGAAGTCTGCACTGATTCCAGAGAAACAAAACACAAGGAAACTGCTGCCAACATGAATGCTAAATGTAAATATGCATACACACACACGCACGCACACACACACACACACACAAAAATACAAAAGAAAAAAAAAAAAACAGGCAATCAGTGTCATTTACACTCAAATGCAAGAGTGCATCTGTGTTCAATTCTGATTTTTTTCACTGGTGATGGACTAATAAGCATAATGCTCAATTCTCACAATACTGCAGTTAAAATAAGTTGTCACATCTACTGGAACATAAGGTGAGAACTGTCCCGAGGACTAAGACCCTACATAAAAATTTTGATGTTATTTGTTTGGCTCTTGCTTACCAAGAAAAAAACCCAACAAACTTAAAAGTGCCCTAATCTAAGCCAACAGCAACACTCCATCATGACAAATGAAGTTGTGTGGCTTGAGAATAAGAGCACTCTGAGCCCTCTAACAACCGTCAGTGATCCAGAAAATAAGAAAAAGAAGTGGAGGCGAGGAGCAGTTTGTGTCATAAGATTTTCAACTGCTTTTGCTCTCTCAGTGAAAGTCTGAGACCCTGAGGTTTAAGAGGCAGAGACAGGGGCCAAAAAACAAAAGCAAACTAATTTTTCACTCGTTCACCCCAAACAAAACAATGCTGCTTCAGGGGAACCATGAAAAAAAACAATAAACAAACTAAAAATGTACTCAACAGGGCAGAGAGATGGCAGGGTTTAAGCTGATCATCAAAGCCGAACGGACAGCCATGAGGGACAGAGACGTCCTACCATGGGACGAGTTGAATGACAGCGAAATGACAAGCCTGCCAGCACATCGACTGGTTAATGAGCCGAAGTGCCAAGTCCATTAGCAAGAATGTCTGCGCCATCCCAGAAAGATATAAGAAATAAGAAAGTGAGGACAATGCGTCAACCAAATAAACAGCAACAAGGAGAGACACAGCAGACGCACCCAATCTCTCCTCTAACGCAACAGTAATCAGACATGGGCCGGCCAAGGAACGGGCCAGCGACAGTGGGCTTCAACAGACCACCACGAATACAACTTGTTTTCATCATTTATCAACACTAGAGCAATTTCTTTATTCAGAAGATGGCCTGTAGATAAAGAATATATTGCCTAGAACTGAAACAAGTACTTTTGTGAAATGCTGATATTCTGAAGCGTCGTCTCTAAATGTTGCGCCTTTCTATTATTATTTGCTATACGTGAAGATAAAAACAAAAAACTTTGTAAAGCAATTTGGAAAGATTGATGAGTTGCCGTTTGAAAAGAGTTCTGTAAAACATGATTGTTCTCATCCAAACCATCTGAATACAAATGCATAAAGCGCACAAAAACGTGCCAGCATCCGTGATACAAAACCAACTCTGACAAAAATTGCTCAACCTAAAGCAATTACCAAACCATTTACTTGATTGCACAAAGTCTACTTGTTCTACACAAAACGGCCTTTAACAAAAGAGTTAACTTAATGTGTGGGAAAAAAAAGAAACTTCTAAGGTGTGTGTGAGGAATTGGTCACATGAGAACGACAAAGGAAACTAGAGTTTAGTTCTGTAAATATTCAGGCTTGGGTATATTTTGCTTTATCTGGAGTTAGTAACGTGGTTATACGTCATCATTTGGGATTTAGGCATCATGGATGAAGATACATCCCCAAATTTCTAAAAGGAAACATTTTAAAAATGTGAAAAACACCTTTTAAAATGCCATCGGGATGCTCTCAAACAGTGTTGAAATAATTAAACCTCCTAAACTTTGCAAAACGTTAGTCGGAGTGCAAACTGTAATTAAGGCAAACGGTGGAAACATCAAATTCTGATTTTCAGTGAAAACAAGCTTGTTGAAAAGTTGAGAGCCAGTACTCAAACATTTGTATTCGTTTAATAAATGATGAAAAGTTTTTGGCAGTAGACTTTTGACCCCACTGTATGTGCAAACACACACACACACAAACATGAAGACAGATCAGCACACACGCAGACACACACAAAAAAAAAAAAAAAAAAAAAAAAAAAAAATGAAGTCGGGTGGTGGGAGTTGGGGGGAAGAAGTCATTCTCCAGATCATCACGAGTCTTCATTGCCAGAGTCGTCCTGGTTGTCATAACGTCTGGTGGATGTTCCACCTTCCTCCACGGCGCTGATGCCCCCGGCCTCACCGATGGACTCCATCTCGCTCTCGTCTTCCTCTTCGTCTTCTTCCTCCATGTCGTCGTCATAGAGGTCGTCGTAGAGAAGGTCTGAACTGCTGTCCTGAGAAGGAACCCTGGTTTGGACACAGTACTCCGCCAACGTGGTTGGCACCTTGACGCCATCGCGGTCAGCCTCTGCTGCCGTTGAAATCACCTGTTTCCTGTGGGCAAATAAGAAATGATCTTTACGTTTTTTACAAGTTTCAAGCATGGCTGTGCTGATGACATGAAAAACAATTTGTGAATAGAAAAAAAGCTGTTTAATAACCTGATAATCTCTGCATACTCTTTATCCTTGCCTTTACTGTCCCTCCATTTGCGAAACATAACGGAGGCATCCACGTTAGCTGGAGAGAAGGTGTTGGGCTCATTGAGCAGAGAGATCACACTGAGCAGGATGGTCCTGAGAGCGAAAAAAAAAAAAGCACAACACAAAAACATAAAATGAAGACATCCAGATATCAGCTCTGGCTGTCATCTGAAACTTCAGTCTGGCAAAGTAAGAGGCATTACTTCACCTCTTCCCCCATGTGAATCAGTTACACACAACATTTGGTTTAATTGAATTTTAAACATCAACTCAGCACTTTAAGAGCTTCACACAGCTGCCCTACAAAAGCTTTTTTACAGGCTGACTTTTTTTTTTAAGTCTTAATGAAATACATGTGAATGGTCAAATTACCACAGAGTACCAGCTCCATTTCAAGCCTGAATTTAAAAATATTTTTGTGAAAACTGGATTTATGTGACAGAATGAACCACTCGACTCTAATCTCCCGCCTTCCCCTCTCCTCTTTTTCTCTGTGGGCTGTGTCTAAAAGATGAGAACAACACATTGAAGTAGTCTGCCCTTGTTAAAATGAACCCACACCTTTATGTGTGAAAACCCTTTAAATTTGACTGAATACAACTTTTTAGGTTTTTCTTTCCTTCTTTCTTCCATCTCCTACAGACTTCCCTCTCCCAGCTCTTCTTGGGTAATACTGAGACATTCCTAAGCCAGCCAAGAGACATAATCGCTCCAATACGTCCTTAGTCTCCCTCAGAGCTTCTGCCTGGTTAGACATGTCTGAAAGACCTCCCCAGAGCGGCGTCCATCTCAGCAAGCTTCTCACGATTTGGAGGAGCAGTGACTCGACTCAATACCTCTCGAATGGCGAAGCTTCTCAATGCATTTCAAAGGGAGGGTCCAGTCCTCCTGCGAGGAAACTCAGTTCAGGCACTTATTTCTCTTTCACTATTCACAGTTCATGACCACAATTAAGAGTAAACAAAGTAAACAAAGAACCTTGCCTTTGACTCAGTTCCATCTTCACCACCACAGATGAGTACACAGATACTTAAAGTGTTCTGCTTGAGGCAACACCTCACCCCAAACCTGGAGAGGGCCAGGCCTTCTCCAGGACCTTTCTCCAGGCCTTCACCTCTACAGGTGACCCACCGTTCTCCCTGAATCTGGGGTTTAACTATCGACCAGATTCTCTTCTTCAACACCCCTGCACAGACCTCTCTCTGACCGTTTTAGAAGCAGAAATCTGTTCACTTACGTAAACACACTAAGTAAGACTACAGCGTTACCTTGTAGCTACCTGGTGACCAAATCATGTTATCCGTCAGTGCAAACAATTAAGAAGTGTTACTGCTGATTCACAATCACCAGCGTTGCATAGAAAAACTTTCAAATACTTGAAAGTGGATGACTGATCCCAGCAAGTGATCAGAGATATATCCTGATATCTATAATTGTCTTTTTGAAGCTCCACATAGTATATTTCTGACACTGTCAAGACATTGATGGAAAAATGAACACGCTGTTTCAAGTGGCCCTTAGTGAGAGTACCTTGATAAGAACCGGGGACAGAGAAAAAGAAAAATGCCACAGGTTGAGAGTCGAACCTGAGTTGGCTGCACAGGATCTCCAGCACACACGTATGGGGCTCCTACTCAACCACGTGCGCTGTCTGGCACCCAATTTTGCTCGCTCGCAGTAAGCAGTAAGTGCTTTCGGGATCAATGGTGATATATGTCCAAATTCTCCTTTTTGTGTGTTTTTTTAATTTTTCCAATATACTAATATACATTAGACCGAACAAAGCAAAAACATAAACGGAAAGGTCAGTTCCAGTTAGATGCAACAGGTAAATTATAAAATACAGAGTAAAGTAAATCAAAATATAATATATTGGGAGCTTAAAAACACTCCATGTTTTTTTTCTTGCTTTTCCTGTCCTTTCCTCTTTTCTCTCCCTTTCCTTTTATACAAATTTTCTTGTCAAAATAACAGAAATATTTACATTAATATATTCCAGGAAAAGCTTCTGCGTTCATTTAAAAGTTTCAGTTTTGTAGTGCAGCAGACAAGTCAGAAAGTCCAGAAGTATATACTTCGTTATTGACCTCGCCATCCCATGACTGAGGGCTCAATCTGAGATCCAGTGCCGGAGAAGATTTTTCCTGACACAAATGTCATAATAATATATAGTCTTTTTCGAAACTTATCATTTACTTGGCCACTGGGAAGACCCAGGAGGAGGGAAACCGGGTTGAGTTGAGCTCTGTCTTGAGAACCTTTCGTATTTCAAATCAGACATCGTTCCAATATTTTTGTATTTCTAGGCAAGACCAGAAATTGAGTAAGATCATCAATCCCTGTCTTGCATTTAAGTCAAAAAGGAGAGACATCTTTTTTTTCTATATTTGGAGAGACTGTTTGGGGCAACATGAAGTCTATGTAAAATCTTAAGTTGGATCGCTCTTCTCCAATAACAAACTGTTATTTTCCTTGCATTATCCCAGATGTCCTCCCACATCTTCTCAGTTATCACAACCCCCAGTTCCCTCTCGCAGATCGCGTCCAGTACCCAAACACCAACATTTGAGTTATCTCTCAGACCGGCATAGAAGTTTCTAAGGAAATCATCCCTCTGAGAGAGAAGCACTTGTCTTTCCATCTGTGGGACATTCATATCACCAAGCAATGATGTGTTCTTATAATAAAATCTCTGACCTGAAGCTAACAAAAAAGATCATTTCTTGACATCTCATACTTATCCATAATTTGTGTAAAAGACATGAGGATGGGGCCATCAAAGACATCACCCAAAGAAGAAATGATCTTAGCTGTACAGATTTTGAAAGTCCTGTCAAGGGTTCAATATGTCCAAAATCTCTTTAATTTCAGATGGTTAATTTATATTTCTGTAATCACGCCTTAGTTTTATATTAAAACACCTAGGAATCTACAACAGTCACAAGGCCAGGAGCATAAACGTGAAGTCGGCTTTATAGGGCATTTCTGAGAATTATCTGTAGACAATTTCATGGAGGAGCTCTGGATTCAAAACTTTAGGATGACTTGAAAACATTTGATCATGCCCAAGGGATCCAGTTCCTATGGAAAAGTGAGTGCGTCTTTTTTTTTTGGTATATCCTGTGACCAGCAGAAAGGAGGTGTTTCCAACACAGTTTTGTGAAATTTTTTTTCCTAATTACAAAAACAAAACAAAACAAAAAATAGTTTATAGGAGATAAACTGACACACATGGGCGTATTTTTTTTTTTAATCTCAGTTTCAATTAACACAATTTCAAGGGAATATAAAAAGCACCTCCTGAAAATTGGTTAAAATATGTCAAATGAGAACTGCATAAGAGAAGAAGAAAAACTCAAACATATGATAATGTTCGGAGAAATCTTGATTTTTTTCAGCTTTTCAGAATATCAGAAGTGTAAAAAATTACTTTCAGACGTTCAAAGCATGTCTTTTGGATTTCAAACATTGACTTTTGATTTTTTTTAAACATTCACTTTGACAGTTTAGGAATTATGCCATAAATTTAATTTAATTCTGTACATGTAAACTCTGATTTGTTTCTCTTTAATCCTGTATTTTTTAAAATCCTGCTTAATTCTAATCAATTGTAATTTGCTGCTGAGATGAATCTTCAATAAAACAAATAGCTAAGCAAATACAACATTGTACCTCAAGTTTCTGGAAATATGATCGACGGCAAAATATTTTGTAGAAATTGAGCTGAGAACTTACCTGACGTTCTGGGTGGGGTTCCACCTCTCAGACGGCAGCTCGCCACTCTGTGGGTCATCGACAGGAGGATGCAAGATGGAGATGCAGACATCCCCATTCTGGAGGGAGACCAAATGACACATCCTTCACAAAAGCATCATGACTGCTACATTTTACTCTCAATCACTTATCAGTGCCTTTACATTTGGATTCGAATGCCAAACTTGCACCATGATAGCAATTTAACAGAAACAGTGATGAGAAAAAAAATATTAAACCATCATGTTGAGGTTCAGAGACGAGAGAGAGATACTACTGAGAATAACGATATCAGTATTGGTAATTATGTTCCTCTACACATCAGACTCCCAAGTCTTCCTTGTTGCTCATAAATACCAGTGAAGGACGTCACCCAATATTGCCTGGGAACCTTGTGTTTGGAGTCCCCAAGTGGAGTAGCAGTTGCACGCAAGTTGCTGGATAAAGATAAATCTTGTTATCTAGGATTATCATGATGTTGGCAATACGTGTTATTTTAAGATGGGAAATTCCACCAGAAAAATGGGAAAAAGCTCATTCAACAAAACCATGGTTTCCAGAGGCAGCACAAATGTTGTTGAAATTAACATGAGCAAACTTTATTAAGCATTTAAGGAGCCATCACATAAAAAAGCAGGAGTTTATCAGACCAAGGGAATAGATGGATGTGTCACAGTGGAAAAATCTGGAGTTTGAGTTTCAGAAATGAGAGAAATTGACTAAAGGAAGTTAGAAACCAAAAATATAGAATTCACCGTCCTAGTTGACCAACCCTGTATGTTGTTGCTTCTGCTACATAATTGAAGGTCAGGAGTTTCCCGGGTCAGAAATACATCCCTGAAGCTGATCTTTTCAAACATCACGAGAATGACTGACACCTGCTGGATGTCGGCTAAAAGAAGAGCAGACAATCAGTTTTATGACGAACATCTGGAACCCCCTCAAATGTTCAGAAGTCAAAATACAAGTGTCCTTTTATTTTACATAGTTGTGGTTCCACTTCAAATTGAATCCATCAGTGTCTTTATTTAACATATATTCTTTATTCAATGTTTAGTTTTTTGTTTTTTTTTAAAGTTACATTTAAAAATGACAGCACTCAATATCGGCTGACACCCAAAGCTCAAGAATTGGTATCGGAACATCTCTAATAGTAGCCACAACGGTCTGAGCAAGTCAGGAAGCAAAGTCTGCAAATGTGCAGACTCCCAGAAACACCTCACAATGATGTGAAAATGTCCACATCAGAGCTCTCATAAGCAAAGTCCAGAACCCTGCCAGTGTGCAGTTTGGGACTGGGCCTGGTGCTGCCACTGCAATACTAGCAGGGCTGCAGCGGGTAGGAACAGCTCCCTGCATCAAAAGTGTTCTTGCAGAGGAAAAAATACAAGGATCAACACAAAATAGTGGCTCCTTCAGGTCCTCAGAATAAAGATTATAAAAGTAACAGAGGCAAACCAGTGTGAGTTGCAGCCATCACAAATCAAGAGGACTAGGGACACAGAACCACATCAGCCAACAACAAAATAAGTGGTGAAACAAAGCAACTTTGCTATAGCAGCGCTTCAGAAACCCTAAAATATCACAGGGTCAGTCATTCTCATGGTATTTGGGGATAATTCATCCAACTCATTGTATTTGGACTAATTCTATACGTTACCTTTTATTTCATAGTAACTTATGATCTACAAAATCAAAAGCTGCTCTAAGGTCAAGTAACAGTGCTTCTACCGTCAACCTGTTATCGATACAAGTTCTCGTGTCATCTCTATCAAAGCTTTACACGTAGAGCCGTTTGCTCTAAAAGGACAATGAAATGAGAACATAGATCTGAAGTTGAATAATTTAGAATCTATTCAACAAACATTTTTTTCCCCATTAACTTAATACTGGATGGATCTCCAGCTGACAGCATTAAAACTCTTATTTTTCTGAAGAGCTGAAACTTTTGCAGCTTTCCAAGATTCAGGGAAAATCCCCTCTTTCAAACTCAAATTAAAAATTTAGCAAGGAAGGGTTATGGTACTTAACTCTTCATTTGGTTTGTTACCATCCATCTTTCTGGCCTGATTTCTGGTATAATAACGTGTTTTGGAGTTTTTTTCCGTTTAGCTTTGTAATCCCTTTGTACAGTCAACAACACCTTTGCCAATTTCCAGTCTTCCTGAAACCCATTACAGTTTATTTTCTATTCCAACTCACCTCTTTTATGCACATACTCCCTCAGCTCTCCATCAATCCATACTATTATCTGATCTCGCTGTGAATATACTTGATGAGGAATCAACAATCAGCCACAGACAGAAATAGTTCAGTGAAAAACTCATTTAAATCTAGCACCTGATTCTAATCAACATTCTCAATATCACCAACAAAGTTAGCTTCACAAAAGTTTCTATATGGTCCCTTATGTAGTCTTTTAGGCCCAGTTTTGAGAATTCGAGCTTTTCTTTCAATAGCTACTAAATTATGATAATTAAACCCTACAGGTGCAGATGCTACTTTGGGATGCCACTCACTGTTATTTGTTTTATTTGTGGTAAATAAAAAGTGTCAGATGACTGTCCTGGAGTAAATTCTTCTTGGCTTCTTGCATCTCTGATACAAACAGTCTGTAGATGAAAACTGGACTGTTCCAACTTTTTCCTCAAAGTACAAGAATCAGAATGTTTACACATTTTCACTTGGACGTCAATAAAGACAAGGAACTACAAGTGGTTTACACTACTAAAGATGAACCTCCAAAGAACTTGAATCCAGGAGTTTTTTGTTCAAATCTAAGGTGAAAAAAAGATGTGGATTTTACCTTGACAGTTTGGTGGTTCTGCAGAAGCTGAGAGCTGTCAAGGTGAAAACATCATCTTTTTTCACCTTATGTCTGAACAAAATAACTAAAAACTCCTGTATTAATAAAAAGACATAATGAACATCTACTTCAAATTCTTATCATTCCTAAAAAATTCATACCTGTCTACATCATTTCCCATGTCTTTTATCAAATGATCTAAATGTGCTTCTGAAACAACAACAAAAAAAAGTCTCTTTCAATTTTTTCTTTGCCAAGTCCACCAACACGTCATCAGATTCATATACAGTAATTTCAAAAGATCGCTTATATGGTCCAACTTCTCACTGATCAACAGTTGTTTTTTGACCACATTATCAGTCAATCACAGCTAATAATAGCCTCTCTCATTGCAGGAACCAACTCTTTCAGAATTATCCTCTTTAAGGTAAACTGAGGTATTGAATCTAGCCCTTTTCAGAATCAAATGTTTGTCCTTATAAATGCAACAGCCCGATAACCTCTGATCTTCGTTCTCCTCTTCCCCTCCAAACTTGCCATTTTTATGAGCTATTTTAATATCCACAAGCTCTGACATTCATTTTGAATTATGTGAAAAATAGCTCTCTTACTTTAGACTCAGTTTCAGTCCGAGTTTAATCAGCTTTATCCAGATCAAGACCAATAATCACACAATTTTTTTTTTCCAACACTGGCTGTCAAGACAATCAATGTGATCATAGTAATCTTTTGATTTCAATTACTTAACTTCTTTTGAAATGATCTTAGACTAGGGCCTCTCCACTCTTTGAGTCTCTTCCATCCTCAGCAGATCTTCATCACAGTTCTGCTACCGATCCAGAGGTTCCTTCGGAGTATCTAACGTCATCATTTAGTGACTTTGTTTACATTCCTACTGCAGCTCGCCATGATTATTCTAAGGCTCTAAAACAATGTTCCATCGAATTTCTCCCGACTTTTGGCGTTCCTCTCTTGGCTCACTTCCCACAGTTCTTTCCAGTCCTTCTCCTGTTTCCTCCTTGCTGCAGCATAAACTCGATCTGTTGCAGTTGCTCTAAAACATTCAATAAATCCCGTTAGAAGGCTTCTTACTTTGTATCCATTTGTCCTCTGTCTAATGATCTTTTTTCAGGAATTTTTTCACCGACTCCAACCCAACCTCTCGACTCTGCTGGCGTTGGATTCTGTTTTGCTATTCTACCTTGAAAGCATGTTTCAGTGTTGGGATTAGTGGGACAGTGGGACACACTGTTCATCCACATGACACGAAGATGGCATAAGGTCCTCCTCCACCTGAACCTGGTAAACATGTCGACAATAATACCTGCGTGGATTTGACCTGCTGGGGGAGACCCTCACCGCCCTGATGGTCTTCTGTTGCAGTTCCCTTTCCTGACCCATTTCCAGGCACATTAACCTTAATGTGCTTCTTTCAACCGTCGGTACTGCTGGATTTACATTCAGGGATCCTGCTGTTAAGTTGGTCTGTCAGATCCAATGTCTTTCATGTAAAACAGCTGCTTGTGGGGAATGCTGTAATTTGTAGCTCAGTCATATTCAGTAACAATTCTCCCGGCCTCTTAAGATCAATAAGTAGTTTAAGCTGCACCTGCTCATATCCACCAGCGCTAAAGAAATACATGTTTTAAGGACAGCCTAGACCAGCTGATCTTTAAACGTTTTTATAGGCCTGGGTATGATGTTGTGAGTAGCTTCTGAGTCTTTGTTGATGTTAATTTTTACCCAGTAATTGTATTGTGGTCTTCCTGTTGTGACTCTTGGCTTTTTGTTAAATTGCAACATCATGTAAACAGATTTTAGGGACTCATCGAGGCTATTGGGATTTCATGCCCTGTCAGTCTGTGCAACTTAAAGAGACCCTGAAAGTGTGAGATGAACTCAAGTAGATTGTTGGGAAGAAATCATTATGTCAGCCCATTTTCAATGGCAATACAATTCAATTTAGTAATCTTTTTTTTCTTTTGACAATGGGAGGTCCTCGTTTTTTTGTTTGTTTGCTTTTTAAATGTACAAGAATTGATTCCATCTAGGCTGTCCTGACTCTCCAGGGTTAATGTTTACACAGTAGAGTACTCTTGGTTTCCTGAGAATTTAACTGCAGATCAGCTAAACCGCTCCTTGTTCTGACACTGCACTCAGGATCAACTTCAGGTTTGTCTCTGTGTTAAACTTGAAATCTGGCACTTAAACCATAACTAAGTTAGTCATATGTTAACTGATAGTGTAATTGACCAACATAATTTACCATGAAAAGAAACCATTTTACCTCATAAATGTTTGGGTGCCACATCTTGGTGAGGAAGCGAAAGGTGGGTGGGGAGTATGGGTAATCAACTGGGAACTTGATGTGAGCCTGGAAGAACAAACAAAGTGATGCTCAACACATTTTAAAGACAACTCTGGTCCTGTGGCAAGGCAAGTTTGTTTGTAGAGCACATGTTTGCAACCAGGCAATTCAAGGTGCTTGAATTGTGAGCTTTTGTTGGGATCTCAGCCTTTTGATGTTTTATGTTAAAAAAAAACCTCTTAGTCTTCACACTGAGGAATAAATGCTTTTCTAGTCACATAAACCAACATACATAACTTGTTTAAAATAGCATCAAAAATCAATTTCTCACAGGTGCCTCGCAGCAGTGCAAGTCATTGTGAACTTCCTTTTTTGGGATTAAGAAACACCTTCAAAGCATTAAGGCAATAATAATCCACAAATCCAGTAATTTACTAATAACTCTAAACTGGATTGCATTCACTTTTCAAATCAAACTTTGTTTTGGAACAAACTTCAGCTCTCTTGTCTAACAAGTTTAATTACAAAGAAACAGCGACTACAGAGCTGCTCCCCCATAGCAGTACAAGTATCAAAAATATATGTCAATACCAATGAAATTAAGGGCATTTGTATCAATGAGTATTTACGTCTCTGTGAGATCTGATATCATGAAATCTTTATGAATAGAAGCCCAGTTCTTCTCTGTCGTTCTTAAAGCCAGCACAGGAAGTCACACAGCACTGCCTTGCAACTTCCTGTTTTGAGTTGCCAGTAATGAGACGTGTTATTGGATAAACTTACCTAACATTAGCCTTGTGTTGGCAATTTATCATTATTTTAGGCTGGAAAACTGCACCATAGTCATTATATAAGGCTGAGCTTTCCAGATGTGGCACAAACATTGCAAAAAATAACACAATTAACTTTACTAAGGATTTAAAGAACTATCAGGTAAAGACATACATGTTTATCAAGTCAAAGGCAGAGATGATTGAACCGCAGCAGCAAACTCTTAAAAAAAAAAAAAAAAAATCCCCAAAGAAACCCAGAAATAAGAGTAATGATGGCTGAAACTGTTAAATTCACTGTCCTAGATGATCATCTCCTCTTGGTCGCTGAAACTGTTTAATTTCACTGTGTTACTGAACATCTGGAGCTGCAGTACAGTTCTCCAAGTCAGAAAACATCTCTCCAAACACTATGGAACTGACTGATCATATTTCATGTCAGCTAAAATAAGAGCAGGCAATCAATTTCACAATGGACATTTGAACCTCCGACATGTTCAAATGTCAAAATGTAAATGCCAACTTATTCTGCACATTTGTGGGTGCAACTAAAGTTTAATTTGTGAATTGATTCATTTAATAGATATATTTACACTGATATTGGAAAAATATGTTTTAATTTGTTGTTAAAAACACAACAATTAAAAACAACCCAGGTATTGGATCAGCACTCGGTATTGATCGATACCCCAAGCTCAGATACCAGAAAGCTTAAAAGTGGCATCAGAACATCTCAACAGTCAGCCCTACAATTGCAATGTGAAGCAGCCAATGGTGTGTTATTATGGACTACATATTAATTTTAAGTATTAAGTATTGCACAGTTATCTTGTCAAAAAGGCTTGGGTGTCTGTGTAACTCCACCCAAGTAGCCAGTAAGCTCCCTTCAAAGCAGATAGGACTATCATGAATCCACAGCTAGTCACCATACTCCTACAGGCATAGTTTATTAAAACATAAAGGCCATGATACACCAGGAGGAGTTTTAAAGAGCAAACATCAACCTCTTAGATGTTCAAAAGTAAGAAAACAGACAAATCCCCAAAAATTAAAGTAGTTTTGTTCCCTTTGGCGCAATGACAACTTTAAGTTGTCGACCCAGTGGGACAGTTCGGGATTCACTGTCTTCTTAAATGTTGTTACCTTGTTTCACAGAAGAGGTAAAATTGTTTGCCTCAACTGTTTTTTTTTTTTCCAAATCGACCTAGCCACAGGGTCTAAGCACATGGAGTGTAATACTGCGACTTGTGCAGACTTAAACACAACAAACTATTGCTTAAAGGCAGTGTAAATAATAACACATATTTCCTGGTGAGACATGGTATTATCGGCATGGTCACAACCTGTAAGCACTCTTTCTGCCCAGCAGTTTTTTTTTTCTTGCAAGGAAGAACATGAAAGAGAGGCAGATGAGTCTAATCATGCCCTTCTCTCCTACTCTCTCTGTACTGAGGTGCCATTTATAGTGGTCGGGTATCTAAAAATAGCTATCAGAAGCACAACCGCCATAGAGAGAGAAGGGTCAAGGCTGAGAATAGAAGGACAGGGGAAAAAGATGGAAAATTATCAGAATATAGAAGTACCTGTCAAAAACTGCATGCAAATAGAAGAAACCTCTAGAGGACAGATGACTGTAAACTGTAGTATTATATTACTATTACATTGTTGGTCTGAACCAAAAAACACCAGCCACTTTAAGTATAGGGTTTAGCCTGACTGCACCAAATCCCTGTTTTTTATCAATACGTACATACACACATATAATGTGTGTATGTACAGATAGATAGATAGATAGATAGATAGATAGATAGATAGATAGATAGATAGATAGACAGATAATGTAAAAAATGATACCCCACATTTCTTTCTCTACACACAGATAATTGAAGGGTTTGTCCCACCTTAAAGTA
>JAOWBL010060759.1:0-17492 GCA_028564865.1 Zenarchopterus dispar
CCTGGCGACGGTGGGAAGGAACAACTCCCTTTGTTGTCAGTTAAACAGGTTCACAGACTGGAGACTAGCGCTGATGTAACGGTGCAGATAAAACGGAGGAAGGGCAGAGCTGCGTGTCTAGACGTTGGATCAATGTCGTGGCTAACGACCAGTTTAACGCCGCCCCGCGGGCTGCTGGGAGTTTTCAGTAAAATAATCTGATTTCAGAGGCTG
The DNA here is from genome assembly GCA_028564865.1 of Zenarchopterus dispar. NCBI lineage: Eukaryota > Metazoa > Chordata > Actinopteri > Beloniformes > Zenarchopteridae > Zenarchopterus > Zenarchopterus dispar. Next base: position 214 of record JAOWBL010060759.1, read on the forward strand.
GCCATTGAGCTGTTCCGCCGCCAGACGTCGCGCAGCTCCTCGCCCCCCGACCTGAGGCTCGCCGCCGGCACCGCGGCGTCCGAGAGGGATCCGCGCTCGGCCAAGGGCGGCGCCGGCGACGACGACGTCCTCAACGGTCTGAGCAGCGGCAAGAAAGCAGGAGAAGAAGAGATGACGCAGCACGACGACTCCAACGTAAGAGCCCAACCTTCTCCGTCAGACTGAACCAATCATGGACCAGAACCCAGGTCCAGATCTGTGTCTCTGCTCTGCAGGAGCTGTCGGACGGAGACCTGGAGGTGGACTGCCTGACGGAGGAGGAGGTGAACCCGCTGGACGGCAGCAGCACCTCGGGGAGCTCCACCGCCACCAGCAACACGGAGGAGAACGACATCGACGAGGAGACCATGTGAGGAGGACTTCCTGCTTCTTCTGCGCTACAACTCGGAGCGAAGCGGGCTTTAACCGATTCCTGGGGTCTCTGGGCAGGTCCGGCGAGAACGACGTGGACTTCATCGGGAACCTGGACCCGGAGGAGGGCGAGCTTCCCGACGACCTGGTCGGAGCCACAGGTGTGTGCGTTTATTTCCCTCCTTCATGTTCCCAGCATGCACTGCAGTTCTTCATGCTCCTCTACAGACGCTTTTTATTTATTTATTTATTTATTTTTGTCCTCGAGGTCAGAACCGTCTCATAAAACATGCGCAGGTTTCCCAGAATTCCTGAGCACGCCGCACCTGCGTGCGCTTGTAGACGAGCAGTAGTTGGGGGCGTGCACGTGTCCACGGCTGGTCTTTTTTTAGAGTGGACCCACTTAGGACGAGATTTAGCTCATAAATATTTAAACGTGATTTCTAAGAGGATGGAAAAGCAGCTGTGGGAACACACACTTGCGTTTGGGTCCTTGTTGTCGTGGCGACGGCTTCGGCAAGTTCGACATGTCACCAGTACGCGGTTATCAGCTGCTTGGCGGTTCTGGGAGTAGGCGTCGGTCCCCGAGGGTCCTGATCCGGATCGAGGTGTTCACAAGTCTGCAGACGACGGTCACTTTTATCAGGGGGAGCTCTGAAACCCGCAGGACGCCGACCCGACTCGTTTCCAGAGCAACGCCTCACGTTTCTGAAGCTGCGACCCTCAAATACCTCAAAGTTCTTCCTCCGTTCTCACCTGAACCGGGCCGGGAGGAAGTACCAGCTGGTACCTGAGAGTGGAGGGGTTCGACGACCCGACCAGCGGTACCAGCGGAGCCTGTTGCTACGGCAGCGGGCTCGGCGTGTTGGGCTGAGTCGGTGTTGAAAGGCATGAGTCATCGCCGGCGCCGTGGCGCCGTGGCCCATGCAGGGTTCTGATATGGCGGTGAAACATTTATGGTTAGTTTGAGTAAAGAACCGAGTCAGAACCAAAATAAGTGAAAAAACCACGGTCCTGAGTGGGAGGCTTTTATTGAGAAAATCCCCGTCCCACTTCCTGGAACCGCCCGCTCAGAGGCCCCCAGGGTTTATTTGGACCCACTCAAACGTTTGTGTGACGCTCGTAACCGGTCCGGTTTCTACAGGTGGATCCGGCGTGCGTTCGTCACACCGTGGCGGCGCCGCCGCCGGCCGTGGGAGCGGCTGCAGCGGAGCCGTCGGCGCCGGCGGGCCCGGCGGCAGCCTGCTGGATATCGACCCGGTGATTCTGATCCAGCTGCTGGACCTGAAGGAGCGCAGCAGCGTGGAGTCTCTGTGGGGGCTCCAGCCCCGCCCACCGGTGTCGCTGCTGCACAGCCAAGGTCCGTGGAAACGTGGGCTCACACACCGGTGACGGTACCGTTGGCGCGTGTCGGGTTTCATGGCGTCCGCTCTTTTTTTCCCGCCAGCGCACGCCCAGTCCAGGAAGGACCGGGAGCGCCGCCCGCAGGTGGTGCGGCGCTCCACCCCGGACTCCAGCGTCCTGATCCGCCTCAAAGCCCAGATGGCCGAGGTCCGCAGCAAGATGTCCGACGTCAAGAGTCAAGTCCTGGAGGCCCGCAGTACCGGCCCGCCCCGGCCCGGCCCGTCCGGCGCCTTCGGCCTGGACGAGAGGCCGTGTCACCGCGGTGATTCGGAGGCGCCGACCTGCCGGAAGTCCGGCGAGCTGGACCTGGGGAGGACGTCTGCAGCGGGGTCCAGACCCGGTCGCCCTGGTGAGGAACGGGTCAGGAACCGGTACCAGTACACGTGGAGGGTTTTCATCTTCTGATAATCTTCTTTTGTTTAAAAGTCACTAATGAACTCCACCAGTTATATTTAACGTGTTTAAGAGTGGAACCGTCGGTCCACGGCTGACGTCCGTCACCAGTGGACGAATATTTCTTCTTCAGTCAGAAAAACAACACAAATCCACCTCCGAGTTCGCTCCACCTGCGTACTGACACCAGAACCTCCACGGTTGGATGCTGTTTGCTCCGGTTACTGACCCCCGGTCGTGTCCACTCAGGACCGTGTCACAGCTGGTGTGGGAGTGGGAGTGGGAGTGGTTGACCCTGTCTGTCTGTTGTTTGGAGCTCCTGCAGCCAGGAAGCCCTTGTCCCCGGTTCTGGACGGAGGCTGCTCCATGGTGGTGAAGAGGCGGAGCCCGGAGGAGATGGAGCAGGACCTCCGAGGAGCCGAGGCTGCGGTGGAGCTCGGCCTCCACCCGAAGGATGGGATGGGTCCTAAAGAGGGTCAGACCTTTTCCTACGTTCGTGACCTTTCCGTGACCTCTGAAGGTCAGAACAATAAAATAAAAGCGTTTTGTAGATTTGGGTGAAAACTTTGATGGATGTGCGGCGTGACCTGAGTCCACCCGCGCTCCGGTTGTCCGGCCTGTAACTGAACTCTGGTCTCTGCTCCAGCAGCGCTGCAGGCCGACGGCGGCCCGGGCTCCCTGGCGCCCCTCGGCGGCCCGCCGGACCAGGCCTCCGCCTCCAAGCAGCCGTACGCGGCGGAGCCGTACGCGGCGGAGCCGCAGCTGTACGGCGCCTCGGGCTCCAGAGACGAGATCTTCTCTTTGGCGGGAACCAGCTACGGTGGCGGCGGCGCCAGCAGGGCCCTGGGGTACGACTCGGACTCGGACTCGCAGCAGTGGACCGCGTCGGTGTAATCAGTAACGCTGTGGTTTCCTCCCGCTGCAGGGCCGCCATGTTGGAGTGTGAGTCTGAGAGCGCGGGAAACTCCCATCAGCCCTTGCTGGAGTCCTCACAGCCGCAGTCCAGCGAAGGTGAGCCCGCCTCGCCACGGAGACGTGAAAAGTTACATCATTTAAGTAAATAAATAAATAAATGTGGTTTGTTGTCATCTTCTCTGAAGATCGCTCCGCGGGCGTCCTGGCGGCGGCGACGGCGACCAGCAGCGACAGCGACACCGACACCGAGGACGAAGCCCTGCGGAGCAGCAACTCCCGCTACGACAACCACACCCCGCCCTGCTCAGGTAGGAGCACCCCAGAGCCCCGCCCCTTCACCTGCCTCTCCAAAGCCCCGCCCCTTCACCTGCCTCTCCAAAGCCCCGCCCCTTCACCCGCCTCTCCAAAGCCCCGCCCCTTCACCTGCCTCTCCTCTCCCTCCTCCAGGTGAGCAGCTCCTGTCCGACGACGCCAGCCTCCCCGCCGACAGGTGATCCGCCTCCGAGCTCCGCCTCCGCCGCCACGCACGGACCCGTAGAACGCGCTTGTGCATGTAGACGCCGCAGCAGCTCACCACGTCGGCCATCTTTAACCGCTTCAGAGCAGGAGTTCGGCGGGTCACTGCATGCTATCAATAAAACAACCCCAGATCAGTCGGACTGACTGGTTTTGGTTCTGATCCGCGGGTTCTTCAGTTCTGTGGTTGTTGTTGTTGTTTACGTACTCGTCCCGCTTCACCTTTAGTTTCCAGTAGAACTCCGCGTCTCACCTGTCGTTACATCTGCGTGGGGCGTGAGAGTGGCGTGTTTTCGTTTCTGGGCCCACGGCGACGTGAACACTCGTAACATTTCCCGCTAGTTTACGTAAATGCCTTCGGTGTTGACCGGTCGTATCTTATTTTATTTTTATTTAAACTCATCACACGGACGACCAGACGTCTGCAGCGATGGCGTCCGTGGGCTCGAGTTCAGAAACGGTTTCCACTTGATCACCTGCATGGAGGCGTGTCCCGGGGGCGTGTCCCGGGGGCGTGCCCCGGAGGCGAGTCCAAGGCAGCTTTTCTTTCGTGTTTAAAGGGACGGTTTTAGGGATCGATGAAAAGGTTTTTTCCTCCACGTCAGAGCTTCGGTGAATAAAACTAAACTACACCCGTGGTCATTTTTGTTTTTGTTTTCCTGAGAACTTGACAGTGAAACACGACGCAGTTCCGTAAGCCGTCTTCTGGCTTTTCTTGATGGATTTATGGTTTCACACCTCAGCGACCCAAACCACCGGTCCCTGCAGAACTTTGCACGTCACTCGGGAGAAAACACGAGACTTTCAGAGCCATCTTTTACTTTGAAGGGCCGTGTGGTACACTTCCACAGTCGTGAGTTTACACTGTACACAGTCGTGTTTGCTTGTGAGGCCGGCCGTGCACGAACCTCAGTAACCCACTCCAGTAAATCAGCTGATCTCAGACTTTTCCCGTGTTCGTGGTTCTGAACAAACTCGCAGGGAAAAATAGGTCTGTTTACTAACACTCATTTCCATTGTTAAGAGCTGCTTTTATTTTGAAAGTTCCCTGAACACACCATACACTATTCTCCTGTGTATATTTCCCTTTTGTGTAATAAATAAAAATGTTTTAATGACACTGAAAATATAAGATGTTCTCTTAGCTGTGTGCTGTTATTTATATTATTTTTATCCAGGTTTGAAGCTTCATTCTGGTGTTCTGATGGACTTTATTTGACCTTTGGTCTTGTTCAGCAATAATATGACTCATTAAATGAGTGCAAAGGGAAAAATAAAGAGAATTTGTTTCTTTTTTCTGGATTTTATGGGGCTGTTTTTCCTCGAACGGCTGCAGATTAGGAGTGGGGTGAAATGAGGAGTCTTTTTATAGACAGAATGTGGAGGACTGTTCACTTTTGCAAAGCCGCTTATGTAACGGCTGATAACGCTGCTCCACATCAGAGCATCGCGTCTCCCCACACCGGGACTTCTGGCATCTCAAGCTGCTACCTGGAATAAAAAAATAAATAAATAAACAACAACTTCCTGTCTGCTCACTCACAGATGGCTCATGTCTCCTTCAGACTAAAGTAAAAACGCCAGACTGAGGTCACGTGACTCCGAAGGGACGTTTGAACCATCCTTTTTGGATTAAGTGATTTGTCAGGAATCTAAAATCCCTTTTGTCTGCGGATCAGGAGATCCACATGATCAATCTGCTCCAGTGTGATCAACTTCCTCTTTATGTTTCTGATGTCTTTGTTTCATTTATAATAATTAAATCTCTGGTAAAGTTCATGTTTCTCTTTTTTTTTTTTAAAGTTTGACTCTTTTTGTCTTTTTTCTCTAAAAGAGTACTTTTACTGTGGATTCTTTGTAAAACTAAACAGTGATCAGTTTGCTTTCACTCCAGTATTTTCCAGTGATCTCATCCAACTTTCAGCTAGAAAACATCTCATGAGTCATATGACTTTAATCACGTTAAGAAAACTATTTTAATGAGTCTCGGTTGTTGTCAGGAGCCAGATTTCTTCTCTTTTTTTTTCTTTTTTTTCCACCACGTTAGTTCTGCTAATTTTACTAATTCCACAAAGGAAAAGCTCGGGAATCGGCCCGTGTCTGTGAACCGGAGGGGGGGTGAAGATCTGTGCACATCTGGTGCTCTGGATCCAGATGCTGAACCTGCTCATGAAGGTTGTAATTAACAGATCATTTCAGTCAGTAGGACCTTCATGAGCCAGATGTTCAGCTGCTCCATCTCCTTCAGGCGTCTAACGGGATCTGACAGTGGATCCTGTGAATCCAGTCTTGTTCCAGCACGTCCCACAGATTCTCACTCAAAGTGGAATCGGGGGACTTTGGAGGCCGGGTCACTGCCTCCACGGCCACGTCACGTTCCTTGGACGGTTTCTGAAGAGCACTCGAAGCAGGGTGAGATTCTTCTCCCTGCTCTCCGGTTGTGAACAGAAGTAACCTCAGATCACCCAGCAGGTCATTTAAATCCACCCACATGATCTATTACTCACTTCACCTCTGAACAGTTGTTTTTTGTTTGTTTGTTTGTTTTGCATTTATTTTAATGGTTAGTACCATGATTTGGTAAAACCATTATCCAAGGGATACGTACCTGTGTGTGTGTGTGTGTATATATATATATACATACATATACATATGTATATGTATGTATGTGTGTGTATGTATATATATATATATACATACATATACATATGTATATGCATGTATGTGTGTGTATATATATATATATATGTGTGTGTGTGTATATGTGTATATATGTATAAATATATATATAAAATAAAAATCACATATATATGTATATGTATATATGTATATATATATGTATATATATTTATATATGTGTATATATATATATATATTATATATACACATATACACACATACGTGTGTATGTGTGTGTATATATATATATATATATATATATGCATTTTAATCTTGCAGCAGATATTTTCATATAATCAGTTGTCATGTTGCTGATTGATAAGTGAACAGCTGGTTTAAGTCCTAGAAGGTCCATTAATTGTCTTGTACAGTTTTTGTTGAGAAAAAAAATGAATCTTAGAAAACTGCTGTGTCATGTTTGAGGAAATGATGAATCCCATTTTGAATATTTACCTCTACTCAGAAGTGAATTTACTCAGCGGGGGAAAAGCTAGAACTTTGATTGGACTTATCCACAAGTTTTGGGTTTTGTTTTGTTTTATTTTTTATGCTAATTATAATTTGTACTGGTAACGGACCAAAGTCACAAATCTCCAGGGAAAAGACCAAACATCAGCCAGTAACTTGGTCTAATCTTTATATATACATCATTATCCACCAATTACAATACACATATTATTTACTACAGGAACACAGATAATACATGTACTCAGTATGTGTGGGTTTTTGTTTTTGTTTGTTTTTTTCTCAACTTAACCTGCATGTTGGAGAGGAGCCAATCATCGGGTTTGTCTCCAGACTTCTGGTCCACATCTGGACAGGCGTTTTGTCCTTTCAGGAGAAAGCTTCACATTCATGTTCTCATTCACATACAGATCACTTGAACTGGAAAAAAAACTAGTTAGATCTAGTGACATCTGATTTCTTTTTGACTTTTTTTTTCCTTAGGAACAGAAAATCGGACTTGAGGAACTGTGCATTGATGCTCTTTCAAGTATGGCTTACAGAAACTACGTTTTGTTGCATCCTTCAGCAGAAGACAAACCCACAGAAAGCTTTTGAACGCAAAGGTCGTTATTGCTTACAGAGAAAAAGAAAAGAAAAGAAAAGAAAAGCTTTTTGTGCACACGGACACAGTGCAGATCCACGGAGGGCCTCGTGGTGGGACGGTGATGATGGGAGAGCAGAGCTGAACTTCTGCCCGCTGTCATGAGGAGGTGGAAACATCTGGATGGGAGGAAAACGGTGAGTGGGGGAGGGGCGGCCGCAGAGAGGGATGCTAAAGCCTTTTATTGCTCATAGTCACTTTTTATTTATTGTTCATCACTGATTGTTGTTGAGGTTCACATCTCACTCCAGAGCTGGAGACCTGATCTGGAACTTTAATAAAATAAAATAAACCAGCACAGGCTGCAGAACTTGTAACTATTACGACAGGCGTCAGTGTTTCAGCAGCCACTAAAAACGAGTGGAAAGATGACGTTTTTATGGCAAATGATCTAATTTTCAGGAAAACAGTCTGAAACACTCAACTTTAGTATTTCAAAAGGACTGGAGAAGTTTACTTCAGATGTTTGAGGCCTTCAGACTTTGGCAGGTTTCTCTCTTGATGCATCAAACAAAACTTGTTTGATCTACTTTTATTTGTGTGTGTGTATATATATATATATATATATATATATATATATATATATATATATATGAGAGAGACAGAGTGAAGTGTAACAAAGAAAATCCCTGAATCTTTTTTCCAACCCTTTCTGATTATTTGGGACGCGAACCCGTGACCATCGACCAGCTCTGCTCCTCCGGCGTCTCCCGCCCCACGCGAATCCACGACCCGTGAAAAACCTCCCACCTCTCCATCTAAAATGGCGGCGGCTCCGCGTGCTCGTCATCTCCGATCAACGACACGCTAATCAACTCCCACGATGCACCGCTGGAGAGAAACCCCGCCAATTATTGGTGCAGTTTAACCGGCAACGTGTTTATTCTTTGTTTGACAACATGAAGACTTTAATGACATAATTTAAAGCTGTGATTTTGATTTGATTTTTTAAACGACGGACCGGCTCGACACCTTTATCAATAAAACCACATCCTTGTCTGCACTTCTGTCGGCTTTTGGAAGAATGAAAGACGCCGCCAGTGATCTCTGTTACTGGATTGGACGTTACGTGACTTTTGACGCGTCAACAGCGCCGCCATTTTGAAAAGTGCTACTTTCGTCTGCAAGCTAGGCGGCTAGCAGCAACAGCCAAGGGAATTACCGTTCTGAAGGCATCCAGTGTTTTGCTTTCGGCTGCTACAGCTATGCTAATGAACACTTCAGAGAGCAGGGTATCTCCTTTCACAAGTAAGTAGTAACTTTCATGTTTAGTCATATTTAGATATTGGACCACATAGTGCTTCAGTAATGCAAAGTTGAATCAGGTTGACTAGTTATTTATCACGAACGAGGTAAAATAGACGCTTATTTGAGGCCTACACTATTGACAGCTGTTTGTTTTACATGTGAACTAGCATTCTTCAAAATGGCGTCGCTATGCGCGAGTCGCCTTCAGCGCTAGCCAGTATGATCTGTCCAGTCCAGGAATAGAGATCACTGGATGCTACCATCTGATGTTCTTAAGTGGAAATTTCTCCCCGCTGTTGGGCTTTGTGGAGCGTGGGTTAAACCCACCGACTTGCACAAGAAAACAATAGTAAATAGACTCCTCCAGCAGAAAACACAACTGAACTGAAAAGTTTTTACTTCCACAACAGGACCCAGTGGCTTTTGTCCTCATTCTTGGATGAAAACCAAACAAAAAAATAAATAAATAAAAACAGAACGGCAAAAGGATAAAAAGAAACAGAAATACAAAAAAAAAAAAAAAAAAAAGAATCCCACAGCAGCTCGTGTTGACCCACTTCACCACATTCTGGGACACGATGTACATTCTGCTCCACTTATGCTTTATGATCACGAGTCCAGTGGACGGATGCAGGACGACACCAGGGCGATTCAGCGGGGGGAGGGGGTGGGGGTGATGCTGGAAACCGGCTTATCTGAAACTCTGAAGGCCAAAAAAGTGGAACCGTGTTTGTGCAAATTCACCTAAATGTTGGTGATTTGGAGGACCTGGGTTCAATTCCCTGGGTTGGTAAAAGAGGTGACCCACTGTGGACCCCTGAGCAAGACCCTTAACCCCTCCTAGCGTCACTAGTGATGGGTTAAAGCAGAGGACTATAAAGGGTTTAAAAAATCCTGAATCTGAAGTTAAAGAAGCGTACGAGCTGAGTTTGTGGGAAACATCATCATCGGTTCAAGTCCCGCTCACAGATCTGAAAAGTGACTGCTTGGCCTCCCAGATTATTATTTTTTTTATATCTAGAGTAAACAAGACCTGTAATCTAAAGTAACAGTCACTTTTGTCTTAGAAACTAATGAAGTGGTGAAATAACGGAAATAAATCTTCGTCTCCCGGTTCCAGTTCGTTTAGATCGAATACCATCACTTTCACTTCCAGTTTTATCTGGTTTGTTTGTTGTGTAAATAAATCATGTATGGCCATGTTTGTGCTGTCAACACATGATAGTAAAGCAGATTAAACAAACATGAGTTTTACATTTTTACCTGTTTTACCTTTTCTAACAGATGTAGTTTTTGTTAGTAAAAGTACATCTAACTACAACTGGATTAATTTCGACTTTAGTCAGGGGGGATTTTTACACTGTAAAAAAATATATCAAGTCATAAATCAAGTCAAAATTATTTTATTTTTATTTAACTAGTAAACTTGTCTGAAATAGTGTTTTTAATTTTTAATTTCTTAGAAATAATTTTTTACAGTGTACTGCCTCTAAACGTTCCCATCAGGTAGTTGGTTTGCTTTAAAGGCACAAAACTGGTAAAAACATTTCATTTATATGTCATGTGATCAGACTTCTGCTTTTCTTATTGATCCTTTTTATCAGCGTCCATCCAACCAATTTTTACATGAAGCGGCACAAAAGCCATTTTTAAGATGTTTTTCATCAATTTTTGCTTTATCATCAAATTAAATTTCCTTAAACTAATAAGCTTGGCGGTAATGAGCGAGCTAGTTCTAATAAAATACAGTTTTTTCCAAAACTTTTTCTAATTTATTTGCTTTTGTGGGAATTTTTGTGAGAAATTGTTAAAATCTTAAAAAAAAACAATGTTATCATAGATAACATATAAAATGTTAAACTTTTAAGAAATTTAAAAAAAACATCTCAGTTTTTGAATTTTTCGTCTTATCCTCAGATCTCCTGCGGTGTAAACTTTAAAACAAATACGATCTTTCAGCATCACTAAAACTTTTTAATACTTGAGTATTTAGTTTATTATAAAACAAAAGAAAAGTTAACTGCAGTTATTAAGAGATAAAAACGTTGCATAACTGAATTTATGTTTTGCTTTATTTAACATGTAACTAATCGATTTCATGACTTTTATATGTTCATGAACTTGAGAAGGGTTTTTAAAATGTAAATTTAATAGTAAATATGCCGTAGACTTTGTTTACAAACATCGAGTGTGGTTAAATGTGATCTTAAGAATTTAAAGTGGAATTAATAAGAATCAGACAGTAACTGGATTATGAAGGATTATTACGTACGTGGTTACATGGTTGTCAATGACGAGTCCTTTTATGTTCGAGATTCAGCGTCTGACGTGGTATTTTTGGAGGTTTTAATGACCCAATAACAGAGCGGCGGAAATGTCTAAAAACGCACATCTGGAATGAGAGGAAACCCAAAGAACCTACTCAGGTAGATGAGTCCTGATCTTTTATAATCCGCCTCTGAGTGCTTTTATCTGAGGGCTTTTATCTGAGTGCTTTTATCGGTGGGTGGATTCGGGCCGGGTCGCTGCTGCCGGTTGCTGAGCAGAACCACATGGGCTTTTTAGTGCCGGGAACCAGGAGGAGGATTAGTTCCCGCTTTGCTCGTGAAATTGACGAGCTGCTCGACGTTAAAACATCTGGCTCCCGACGGAAAAACAGACGACAAGTGTCACTTCATCCCCCGTTCATACCTGGTTAGGTAGAACGAGAAGAAAGATGCTGAATGACACAGACCTCTCCCCCTCTCTCTCTCTCCCCCTCTCTCTCTCCCTCCCTCTCTCTTGCTGTCTCCCTCCCCCTCTCTCTCTCTCTCCCTCCCTCTCTCTTGCTGTGTCCCCCCCCCCTCCTCCTCTCTCCCTCCCCCTCGCTCTGTCTCTCTCTCGTACTTTTCCTCAGATGTGTCATCACAGTGACAGGTGAAGGTGTTCGGTGGGTTTTGAGCTCAGGTACACCCGTCTGTTTTACTTCTCACCTGTGATGACATCAGACGTGAAGCTGTCTCCGTCTTTGTGGGAGGAGCTTAGCGACGTGTCACTCATGTGTAGTGGGGTATTTATGATATAATCCAGCAAGTAAACAAATGAAATCCTCAAATATCAATCCTGCCTGTGATGTGGTGATTGACAGGTGGGCGTGGTGATTGACAGGTGGGCGTGCTGCTCTTTTTTCTTTTCCTTAATTTTGACTTTTCGATCAGAAGAGGAAGCATCTCTGTCTGAAGAGTGAGGAGCAACCAGGCACGTGAATGTTCAGACTGAATTCAAGCGGGTTTTTAATTCACTCGAGGGTTTCGTGGTCCGATACAGAATGAAACATCCTACCGGCTAACGGGACGGTGACCATGGCGACGTCAGCGTGAACCGGAGTCCTGTCCTGCGGGGGCAAAGATCGGCTCTCCTCTTCTACGTCTCGTGGTCACAGCGGTGGGGGTGGGGGTGGGGGTTTCACCTACGACGTCAACGACCAGAACTGGTGCTGAGTGGCCAAACGTTTGGACTTCGGACAGGAGAGTCCTCCGACAGGTTCAATAATCACGCAACGACTGAAGGAGCCACAACTACCCACTACCAAAGAAAGATGTGTTGCTGAAGGCAAAGGTGGGGTGGGTGGGTGGGGGTCGGGGGGGTGAAGAAGTGACGTGGTTTGGTTTGGATCGACCCTTCAGATGGTGACATCACGGGGCAGGTGAGGCACCGCCGCCGCCGCCACGGGCCTCCAGCTGGAGTGGCGCCGCATGTGGCCCGACAGCATCAGGCCCGGCAGCTCCAGGGGCCCCCCCTGCCACCGCCGGCCCCCCCGGCGACAGCCGTGGGCGCGCCCGTGGCTTCGCCTCACTGCTTGGCCCAACAGCATGGCTGTCTGGGGCCACAGTGGGTCCGTGAAGCTAGAGGTACTGGACTCCTGGGACGGGACGCACGACCTGCGTCTCGGCGGGCGGAGGTCTCGGTAGGCGTGGGGGGCCGCGGGGAGGTCAGGGCTAAAGTCGAAGCGGGGCTTCCTCGAGGCCCGGCTCAGGGACACGTGGCCCTCCAGCGACGGCCCCAGCAGGCTGAGGCTGGTTCTGTCCGTGAAGGAGTCCGTCCGGTCTTCGTAGGCGAGGTCGGCGGGGGCCGAGCACTGCTGCAGGGGCCAGCCTCCGCGGCTCTTCCCCCCATTGTCCGCAGCGCTCCCTCCCTCCCCCCCGTCGCGCTCCACCCTCGCCGCCTCGTCCTCCTCGTCCTCTTCCTGCTCCTCTTCCTCCACCTCCGCCGCCGCCTCCTCCTCCACCCGTCCCTCCGTCGCGCACTCCTCCTCCTCCTCGATGCTGGTGGGGGGCGGGCAGCGCGGGTCCCTCAGGAAGACCACGATGACGGTGATGTTGTCGCTGGAGCCGGCGTCTCGGGCCGAGGCCACCAGCTTGTGGGCCACCATGGTGGTGTCGCCGGCGTTCTCCTGGAGGTGGTCGCTGACCACCCGCACCGCCTCGTCTGGACCCACCGTGTCCCAGAAGCCGTCACAGGCCAGGATCAGGTAGTCTTCAGAACCATCCAGCGGGATGATGCTGTGGTCCGCGTCCCCACAGATGTAGGGCTTGTGCTCCGAGTCGCCTGGCGACACAAGAGGACGTTTTTTAGTTTATTTTATTTTTAAAAAGACGTCAAAGACGAGCTCAAAAAACAAATAAATAAAACTTTCTACCGATGGCTCTGGACACGGACAGACTCCCGTTGACCCGCCACGTACCGAACCAGATCACACATCCTCCCAGAGCCTCGATCCTCTGCTTCTCATCCTGCAGACAAAAACCACCACGGACATCATCTCACGATACCCACCTCCACAGAAAATCACTGGTCCAAGTCCATCCCCGATCCTGTTTCCACTCATGACAGTGGTTCACACACACACAAAAAAGGGTAGGTGGACCGAAAATATTTAAAAACCCAGAAAACATGCAGAAGTAAGAAAAGAAACAGGAAGTGAGTCGTTGGGTCTTAAATGTCTTTTTTTAAATTTATAAATGAACAAAACTGACTTAAAAGAAGTTTAATTGTTGGACTATAATGGAAATAAACATCTAAACTCGATGCAACACTTTTACTTTTCAGTCCTTAAGATAAACAAACTTCCTAATTTTAAAAAAAATTGACAAAGTTTAAAAGTTCAACTCTTTAAAAGTTTTATTTCATTCTTCTAGTCTCCTGAAATGGTGAGAAATAAAAGCTTTTAATGGAAAATTGGTCACTTTTATTTTTTAGTAAATGATTTCAAGGTGATACTTTAAATATCTTTAAATATACCAGTTTATTATGTCATTTTTTTTCTGTAAAATGAAGTATATTTTTACGGTGCCAGAATTAAAAAAAAAAAACAACCTTAAAAGAAGTTTAACTGTGATGGAAGTAAACATCTAAACTCTTTAACTTATGTTTAAAAATAAAAATATTTGACCAAAACATCAGAAATGTAACTCCTCAGAGGTACACATTATTTGACGATTAAAACAGGAAGTTCATGAATTACGCAGGTGCAGCTGGAGTTCATGGAACCTCTGCTGTGGTTGGTAGAAGGCATCAGACCTCAGACCAGAGGGATTCTGGGTAAATTCCTCACCTCTCGGTCCGGTTTGTGCGGTTTCATCAGCTCCACCACCTGACCTCTCCTCACCAGAATCACCTGGGAGTCTCCCAGCCACGCCACGTGCAGCGTCCGGCCCCGCAGGAACGTGACCACGCCCGTGGTGCCGCAGCGCAGGTTCTGTCGTGCACGTGCACACACACACACACACACACATCAGTGCTGGGGTTACGGCGGGCAGCAGCTGCCACTTCGCCGGTTCTTACCTCTCGTGACGCCTTCCTGACGAAGCGCTCGTCGGTGAGCTTGAAGGCCCTGCAGAGGGCCTCGCTGGGGTCCTGGCTGAAGGACTCCTGGTGAACCAGGTTGACGTGGAGGTGGTTGGCGGCGTAGATGGCCGCATCCACGCCGCCGTGACCATCGAACACCGCGAAGAAGGCTTGTTCCTCCTGATCCTGAGAGACGGGGAACACGACAGGAAGACCGGGAGTCACGGGTCTGATGGAGGTGAAGGTTGCAGGAGAACCACGCAACGAGTTTGGGTTTAACGGACGTGCACGTGATTACTGGAGCGCCAACTGTGGATCGATCTGAGGTATGAGCTCCTCTCTCAGACTGACAGGAGCTGAGTTACAGGAGTGCATCAAAGGTCACGCTAATGGAGAGGATCGGGTTCCCTCCATCACTCTTCACTAAGAGCTTCTCCAACCTTCCCGTGGAGACGGCTGGGAGAAATGGACGCACCGCCGCCGCTACGACGAGCTCCGCAGCCGCATCACTGGGAGACGTCCACGTCGTTAAAGATGTCGAGATTTAACGATGGGGTTATGTCAGTTCACAACTGGAAGGGGTAGGGTGGAGTAGGGTGGGGTAGGGTGGAGTAGGACGGGATAGGGTGGAGTGGGATGGGGTGGGGTAGAATGGGGTAGGGTGGAGTAGAACAGGATAGTGTGGGGTAGGGTGGAGTAAGGTTGGGCAGGATGGAATAAGGTGGGGTAGGGTGAAGTAAGGGGAAATAGGAGTGAATAGGGTGGAGTAAAGTGGGGTAGGGTAGAGTAAGGTGGGGTGGGGTAGAATGGAGTAAGGTCGGGTAAGATGGAGTATGACGGGATAGGGTGGGGTAGGGTGGAGTATGGTTGGGTAGGATGGAATAAGGTGGGGTAGGGCAGAAATAAGGTGGAGTAGGATGGCATAGGGTGGGGTAAGGTGGAGTAGGAAAGGGTGGGATGGAGTATGACAGGGTAGAGTGGGATAGGGTGGAGTAAGGTTGGGTAGGATGGGGTAGGGTAGAGTAGAGTAAGGTGGGGTAGAGTGGAGTGGGATGAGGTGGGGTAGAATGGAGTAAGGTGGAGTAGGATGGGATAGGGTGGAGTATGGTTGGGTAGGATGGAATAAGGTGGGATAGGAGTGAATAGGGTGGGGTAGAGTAAGGTTGGGTAGGATGGAGTAAGGTGGGGTAGGGTGGAGTGGGATGGGGTGGGGTAGAATGGAGTAAGGTGGGGTAGGGTGGAGTAGGACGGGATAGGGTGGGGTAGGGTGGAGTAGGACGGGATAGGGTGGGGTAGGGTGGAATAAGGTGGGGTAGGGTGGAGTAAGGTGGAGTAGGAAAGGGTGGGATGGAGTATGACAGGGTAGAGTGGGATAGGATGTAGTAAGGTGGGGTAGGGTGGAGTAGGACGGGATAGGGTGGGGTAGGGTGGAGTAAGGTGGGGTAGGGTGGAGTGGGATGGGGTGGGGTAGAATGGAGTAAGGTGGGGTAGGGTGGAGTGGGATGGGGTGGGGTAGAATGGAGTAAGGTGGGGTAGGGTGGTAAAAGTATCAAAAGTCCCAAAAGACAGAGAGACAGGGCGATAGAGAGAGGGAGTTAAAGAGTGATAGAGAGAGGGAGGGAGAGAATAGAGAAAGTTAAAGAGAGAGAGAGAAAGTTAAAGAGAGAGGGAGAGGCGCCTCTTGAAATAAAACTTTAATGCTGTTAAATCAAGAACTAAAGTCGGAGATCTCGTTACCTCGACAAAGTGAAGCCAGTTTCCTGGAGATAATGAGACGAATCGGTCGTCTGATTGGTGGTTTGTTTTAACGACCTCATGACGTTCACCACGTCTGAAACCTCACAAAGACCTAAAAGTTCTGAGTTCCTGAGACGTTAACGTCTCGATAAAGTTTTCCAAAACAAATATTTCACTTTATTTTTGTTATTTTACTCCGACGTGGACCTGTGACATCACAAGTCCACGCGGAGACGCACCTGGATTTTGAAGAGCGTGTTGAAGTCGGGGATGATGACGTGCTTGTCCTCCATCTTGCGCCGCATGTTCTTGATGGCGTGGATGGAGGTCTCGTAGTACGGCTGCGGGCGGCGCCGGAAGGGCAGCTCCTTCAGCCAGAGGCAGCACATCTCGAAGAGTCTGTTGAACACCACCCGGGCCAGCTTCACGGACTCCATCTCTAACGGGGCACAGAAACAGAACCGGTCAGGTGATCCCGCCTGGTCCACCGGTCCGGATCCGTCTGTCACCAGTGACAGTGGGGGGTGAAGGGTCTTGCTCAGGGGCCCACAGTGGGTCAACTCTGATACCGACCCGGGGATCGAACCCGGGTCTTCCACGCCCACCTCTGTACCCACAAGGCTACCACTTCCTGGAAATGCAAACACTCCTCCATTTTTTATTTATTTATTTTTTTTCATGAGTCAGCAGAAACGAACATCAAAGTCAAATCTGGGCTCTGTGACGTCACAAAAAATCCAAAGAAAATATTTTTAATTTTTTTTAAATAAATATAATAAAAATAATAAAAAATTTTAAAAATTAGAAAGCTAGCTTAAGTTAGCTTTTTTTTTTTTTTTTTTAACTTTATTTGTTCCACAGCGGGAAAATTGCATAGTCGTCTACTTTTAACTGTCACTAGTGACAGTGGGGGGTGAAGGGTCTTGCTCAGGGGCCCACAGTGGGTCACCTCTGATATCGCCCCGGGGGATCGAACCCGGGTCTTCCACGCCCACCTCTGTACCCACAAGGCTACCACTTCCTGGAAATGCAAACACTCCTC